>JAPDFK010000109.1:0-127195 GCA_027569635.1 Lasiosphaeriaceae sp. G1095
CCCCCCCCCCCCCCCCCCCCCCCCCCCCCCCCCCCCCCCCCCCCCCCCCCCCCCCCCCCCCCCCCCCCCCCCCCCCCCCCCCCCCCCCCCCCCCCCCCCCCCCCCCCCCCCCCCCCCCCCCCCGGTGGGAAACGTACCGTGATGATTGGGGGATCCCGATCCTCTCTCTCTCTCTCTATCCTAGTAAGGAGAGATGGAGTCGGGATCAAGCCCTCCTCTCTCACACCACGTCTACCTGCCAGAGAAAGGTAGGTAGGTTAGATTGTCCATGTAGCCAGCAAGCGAATGATCTGGTCATTCGCTAGCGGAGTATGGGAGTAAGCGAGACTGGTTCGCTGGTTGGCGGGCTGAAAACAGCCATCACAGATGGTTGAGGTGCTTTTGTGATTGACGGAAGGAGGAAAAAAAAAAGCTCGGTGGCTTAAAAACCAGAATAGAAATAAGAAAAGCTAGCGGCCCACACCTCGGAAGTTTGCAGCATTTAGCTAGTGCACAATGCAGGCTCCTCCACACCCCCTCTTGCCAAGTGTGGATTTAACTTGGGAATTCAACGAAAATACCTGTACGAAGGCTGGGGCCAAAAGTGAATGGACTTGCCCAGGCTTGCCAGGCTTACCAGGTTACTAAAAACAGGGCCCACAGTGTAACCCTAACCCTTCAATTTGCTTTTTACTGTGCTGTACATTTTTGTTTTTGGTTATGAATGTGCTGTAATTTAGTGCATGCTCGCTAAAAATTAGTGAGTATGCGCTATAGCTTTTAGCGACAGCTCTCCGTATCTAACACGGTGTGCACGAGCCATCTTGCCAAAAAGTTACATTGGCAAGTCCATTCACTTTTGGCCCCAACCTTCGTACATACCTACCGTTCATGAATGATCTTCGAGCGGCACTCGTGGGGTTTGTTGCATCAAATTCCACATCAATCGAAGGAGAGAAAAAGAGCGACGATTTATCTATTGGACAAGTGTCTCTATTAAGAGTGGCATCTAGCTATCTGATACGTAAAGTCTCACGATAAATCCCATTCCAGTCAATATTCAAGATGTGTGCGAGTTCTTTTGAGGAAATCCTGGCATTCTTCCATCTGCTCGATTCATTTCCATTGCGAAGAGTGGGTAGGAAAATGAGGGAAGATGAGAAAAAGTAAGAAACAAATCCAAACAGAACCAAAAAATAAGCCAGCTAGGTAGGATACAAGATAGAGAGACAGTTCATCCAGAATCGGCCTCGCTCAGGGCGTTCCCAGCACCATCCTGTCAAAGATCGCCAAAAATTTACGCTTCGTTACATCATAACATAGATCATACCTCGACCTTTCTCCGGGCCAGTCCTCCGTCATAAGCATGCAGCCGCGCATCTCGATGGAAAAGTCTTGTAGACTTTCGATCCACAGTTCAAATTTCATATGACGGCTTCATAATTGCAAGTGTTGCTGTCTCTGCCCCCCCCCCCTTTGCACTTAGTAGTGGATATGTCCAATGTCGTGCGAAGACCAGTCAACCTGGAACGTATTGATCAGGTCCTGGGAGGATGGCTGAGAGTATCCAGCAGCCATGCTAGGGATTTCGGAGGCAAAGAGAGATTCGTTGAATATCGGTTTTGAAACCCCACCTCCCGGGAACAGGATGAAATCGCCATTTCCGGTAGCCATGGAGTAGTCTTGGTGCTCGTCGAAGCCCTCGTCAACCTCAGCTAGGGATGTGGGAGTGTAGAGCATGGTATTCCCTTGGCCAATGGGGGAGATGTGTGCTGCCTGAGGCTGGCACAGCTCAGCGGCCGTGAAAGACGGGAATGGTTGGGCCATGTTTTTGCCGTAAACGGGGTGCACAGTGGTTGGCAGTTGGACATGGGCGCTGTAAATGTCTTCATACATAGTGAAGTCATTTCCGATATCCTGATAAGCCGTGTTGTGGTCCATGCTGGAATCGGTTGACGGAGTGGCATTATCAATGGGGGAATAGTCAAGAGAGATCTCTTGGGGGAAGTTGTAGGTGTCATCATTCTGGATATAAGCCGGGAATTCAATGTGCCCGTAGACTCGGCTCCAGTCATCGGGGGGAGTAGCAATGCCCGTGATTTCGCTGGAGGGTGTCGGGAAGTTTTGTTCAAGGAGCGGGGTTGGCTGCGCTGAGTTATCGGCAACGCTGGGCAGAGATCCCGACTTCTTGCCGTTCGTCTTTGTACGCACATATGTCCAGCCGTGAGCTTTCTCCATGTGCTGCTTGCAGTTGGACTCGCGCTTCGACTTGTATGGGCACGGCTTATACGAGCACTCATACATGGGTGGGGCAGACGAGTGCTTGTCGTTGTGGTGACGATCCATCTCCTTCTCCGTGGGCCATCCGTACTCGTGGTACTTGCAAGTCGGGACAGGGCACTTCCAGGGCCGAGAGTGAGTCTTCTCGTGCTTGGTGAGGTCGCAAGGACGCTTGAATTCCTTGTTGCAGCCGAGCTCACGACATTTCTTAGGGGCGAGCTCTTCTGGGCTGGCGTTCTTTTTCCGCCGAGCCATTGAGCGCATGATCTCTTCTTCATCCTCCAGCTCCTGGCTGGCAGAGCGCTTAATTCGCACAGCCCCGTCGCCCTCCTCCTCGAGCATCTCAACCGGCTCCCCCGTGGCCATGGAGATGGCCTTTCCGTTCTTCTTGATGCGGACGAGCTCGGCAGGACGCCCATTCACATGAATGCCTCCGTGAAGTTTGATCTCATCAGTGCTGCAGCTAAAGTAAGCGAATGAAATGTGACTAGACTGTAGGGGTGGATCATACGGGTCAACATCCATGCCATCCGCTTTCTCTCCTTGTTCTTTGGCGTCAGCAAGTTGTTGAGCGTATTGGCGAATTTGGTCGACAAGGTCGATGAAATAGCCGCCAGTGTACGGGGTGTCGTAAGGACGAGTTTGTTCACGATCGTTGAGGAACTCGACAGTTGCTTGAATGCACCGAATTGTGGTGAGGCAGAAATCGAGGTACAAGTCGGCGACCTTGGTCCTCTCCTTTAAACACAGGACGAGGTAAGCATAAACTCCGGGGTCCTTGCCAACTGCGGCATCACTTACAGGAGCGGCGAGAAGTAAGATCTTCTCGAGATCTCTCAGGCACAGGATCTCCTTATCTTGGATCTTTCTGGGGCATTCGAGCACGAGCGGGTGGAAGTCCTTAAAAGCGGGCTTGGCGAGCAGTGGCTTCAGGGTGTGCTCGTAGATGCGGTTTGTGGAGCGAGAGCTGAGGCCTTGATGGTTCGCGGCGCTCGTCAAACGAGCTGCGGCGGATCTGGTGATAGCCGAAGTCTTTGTTGACTTTTCCTTCTTGCACGTCTTATCCTTCTCGGCGGCGGAGGCGATGGAAGTTCCAAGGCCGCTATCAGATTCGTGGTATCGGGAAGGGCGGCGAGTGCGAGGGCGGAGCACCCGGCGTTCAACCTCGGGCTCATTAGCCATGGTGTCGAGGGTGTGGCCCAGCACACCTTGCGGGATGGGAAGACTGGTGTCGCGAAGGGCCCTCCGAGTAGACAACGACGATGAGCCGTCCCCGGAGGCGCCAGCTAGGGTCCTGTCGATGTTGCCCAGAGTCAAAGCGACACGACGACGATGCGAGTCGATGACATCGTCCAGGTTAGTCTGAGACCGGCGGGGCAGAGGCGGTGGTCTGAAGGTGGTCTCTGGGGAAGTAGGAGGAGTTGTGGGGGAATGGAAGGTTGCGCCCTTCTGGAGGAGCATGTTGGTCTTAAGGGTCAAGACCCTCGAATCCGGGCGAGCCACCGGCGTCCTACGAGGGTTGGAGGACATGTTTGCAGGCGTGTGTGGGGATGACCCAAGAGTCTCCGACAAAAGCTGGGCAGTATGCTGTGTCTGGTAGCTAGGTTAGTTATCTATGTGTTCACTGTATAAGGCTGAGTGACTGAGGTGTGAGTCACAGGTAGCGTGGGATGCGCGAACAGATGCAGCTCGGCCGTCCTCAAGCAAGACTTGCAGGGGGGATTGGTCAATGCCAGACGCGAAAGGGGGGAGGGATGTGATCCAATCCCTCACATAGTCCACACAAAGAGAGCCAGCGTCCCGAGTGAGGACGTGTCTTGACAAGAGAGAAAGCAGAAAGTGGTGTTGTTCTTACTACGGTGCTTGTGCGGCCACGCGCTGACAAGAGCCGAGAGAGCCCGGCGCGCGCAGAGACTGGCGGTTCGGAGGGTTGTATAGCGTAAGGCGACGAAGCCTGGGCAGTACACGAGCGAACGATGTGCGGGACGACAGAGGTCAGAGATGGAAAGAGAGAAACAGTTGTCAGACAGAAGGCGATCAAGACGGGAGTTGATGCGAGGGCCCAGGGTGTATTAGAGCGAGCGAGGGCGAAGAGACCCGGCCGTCGTCTGGTCAAGCGGAGTGCTAGTAGTAGCAGCAGTAGTAGCGTAGGGATGGATGGTCAGGGTGAGCCTGAAAAATGGGCAGAGGAGGGGCGGCCTCAGGATCAAGCAGGGCAAGGCAAAAGGCAGTGTCGTCCGAGGAGTGAAAAGGAAGACGAAGGGCACGGCAGCGCGCTGATGATGAAAGACTCGAGGACAAGAGGAGCGTTGGTCGCCGTGAGACGAGACGGGGTGAGAGGATGAGAAATGCAAGAGCATCGAACGCTGCTGCCTGGCCTGGCGACCGGGATGGGTAAAACGCGCCGTGAACAAGTGGGTCCCAGGCAGGCGCAGTCCCGAGAGTGCTAATTTCCCATTGGCCCGACTGCATCCTTCCACAAGTGCAATCCGAAAATGTACTGCCAAGCTGCCACAGCGCCACTTCTGATGGTGTCTGTTGGCTGCAAGGTCCCCAAGACAGTGTCTCGGCTGAGGGCTGCTAGCTGCTGTTAAAGCGCGACCTTTGCGGCGATGGGCGGTGTGGTAACTGTGGTTCCTGTCGTCTCATTAACGGCAGGCCAGTGCTCAGCTGCTGACTCAGGGCAGTTCATCTGAGCCGTCGCCCATTTCCCTGGCTAGCACAGTCAATCCTGAGGAGGCCCGCGACACCCATGCTGACCAGCTAGTGTACATGTACCTGAGCCGTAGCGTAGCAGTGGATGGCGTCAATGTCTCGAGGCAGACGGATTTCTGCCGTTGAAGAGTAGATTGACAGGCCATCAGTGAGGACGCGCAGAAATGACGAAGTAGCGGTGCGTATGTCATCTCGACGTTCGTGATACACGGTGAAGGCTTTTTTTCTCCCTTCCTTTTACACATCAACAGAGGTAAGCAACCACTCAAGTGGTTACGGAATCAAACCAACTCGGCAGCCTCCCTGTGCCCATCGAGGCGAAATCTGCGGGCAATCATCACGGAGAGGGCAGAAGCCACGGCCACCAGAGCAGTTGAGTGGCTGGTTGCCGACCTCCCTGCGCCGTTGCGCTGGGCTGTGGCGACGAAAGAAGCTCGGATCGCTGTGTTGCTCCTGGGACGAAATGGGTTTTTTTCTGCCGGGGTTGTCATATCAAATAACTGGGTGTGTCAAGAAGCTATCGAGCCACTCGACCACTGTGGCCGGCCGCACACAGTGGAAACCCGCCCCTCTCCCCCCCAAGGCTCAGCCCAAGGCGGGCTGCCCAAGCAAACAACATCGGTCCAATAGCTAGACTCATTTGGTCTCCCGTGTCGCACAGGTCAAACCATCTTGAAGCAACCGCACAGTAACTACACAGCTGTGGCCCAGCCCAAGGGACAAGCTGGCAACAACAGACCAAAGGGCAAAATCTGCTGTTGATTGATGCGATCAAGGGGGCTCTAATGCACGAACGTCGCAAAGGCGCTGCAGTGAGATTTGAAGAATTTGTTCCCGCGCAAGACCTACCGCCCGCCCGCCCTAAGTGGTGGTCAGAACTCCCAGCTGGCCCCCAACCACCTACACTTCAGAATTGCCCTCATCGTCTGCCCCTCTGTCCAAATTGCATTGCCCATATCAGTGAGTCCTCCGAGATGAACCGGGGGCGTTGGCATGCAGGAAGCTTGACGTGGTGTGATGAGGTACTTTCCCCCGCCCCCAAATCAGAACCTCGAATTATGGATATTCTCAGGTTCATGGTGGCCGTCAGGACCCTCTCTGCCTCATGTTGCCATCCATTGGCCATCCACAACTCCCACTGCTGTTGCGTTCCATCTCGTTTGCTCCGCAGCACAACCCCCAAGTCGTATGTATACATATGGAAGAAATGGAAGATAGGTACCTAGGTACGTAGAGCACTCTTCCGTCATTCCATTCCTTCCCCGGCTTTTCGAGTCTCTCCACTCCACTCTCCCCAAAAAGCTTACCCGTCGTCCTCGTCATCCACCCGCCAGCCAGTTGGCCCACGTCCGCCAAGGAGTGCCCTTTGTCAGCCCTATGCAGTCTGCATTGATGAACCAGATCGTGCCAACCGACGAATGACAAGCCAGAGAATTGGGAGCCTCAAAAACAATTGTGCAACCTAACCAGCCAAGCCAGTCCATGCGCACCTCACCCCGCACCATGTACCATCTGTCCACGCATCCTCGAACATGCAAAATGTTGTTGGAGTAATTCAGGCACCGGCTTTTCTGGGCTCTCGCTGGCCTGGGAAGATGGCCCTCCTTCCAAATCGCGTGCTGGACTAACTGATAGGTACGGCAAAGAAAATTCGCCCAGGAACAAGAGGCCATTCACGCAGGCCACCCTGATTCCTCTTCCTCATTCTGCTCAAAACGGGGGAAGGAACACGAACGAGAGGGGAGAAACTAACCAGCCGCGGCGCAATCTACATCTCGACGTCACATGGAACATTGTGTTTCGGCTTAACTAAATCTTGAGATGTTTTGTAATTTGTTTAACCCCAATTCTCTTTTTCGGCAATGAATGTATTGGTAGGGAGGTGGGTAATCAAGGGCGCGGGAAGTTAACTCCTCCCGAGTCAAAAGGAACCAAGCGCCAACATCCATCCAGGCAACCTAAAACTGTACCTTATTACGTCCGCAGGTGCGTTGTCTTATCCGGGGGTCTAACCCCAAATGCAATGCATGGAACGAACCAACAACAGCCTCCAACAACTTCAACCCACTCCTCCTTTTCTTTGATGAAGGAACTTTCCTTTATATGGCATGCCTAGAGACTGAGCCAAGAACGCAGCTCTCTGTCGAGAAGGGGTTCGTAGCCCTCGTCCACAGATGACAGTGGCGAAACAATGCCTGTCCGTGATAACGGAGACCAACTACCCCCTTCGGCCATAACCCGCGGAGGCACCGGCCGAAGAAGAGATATCTTGCCACTGCTGCTGCTGGATGCGGCCCAGCTGGGTATTTGTCGTCGGCGTGTCCCACTCGACACTCCAAATCGGGGCTCCTCGCTCCCCCTAAAGAAATGTTCAAAGTCGTGAGTAGGGGCCGCCTGGGCCGCTAGGCAGTATAGAGCAACCGAGCCTGTTCGGGCCGTCGAGTGTATGCTATTGTTGCTGCTCGTCTGGGAACTATCATTCCTTTGCCAGCCGTACTGCTTGGCTGCCTGCGTTGCCAGTTTTCTCGCCTCTGTCGTCTTCTTCTTGCCATTCTCTTGCTCCTCCTATATGTACCAACGGCGCGGATCTGCTCCGAGGATGGTTATAGAGTTGATGCTGCACGGTTTGGTTCTTTTTAGAAGGCGAAGTAGGCGGTGCCATGGCGAGTATTCATTAAGTTGAGCCTCGCAAGGAACCTGCCCGTATAGCCTGTGTCGGCACCCGCGGTAGTAGTGAACACAGATGCCGTTCTTCTCCTTCTTGGTCTGTCTTATATGGTGGGCCTTCCGCCAACTGTCTTGTCTATGATAGTTAGTACTGTGTTATCAGCTATTGCTCTCAGGATTTCTTATCAGCTAGCGCTCTCAAGATTTCAGCTGAAACTAAAATTTTCTCTTTTGTGGACTGTGGTTGTCCATTTCGGTTTTCTTGGGGGGGTAGAAGGCTGTTTAATTCGACAACTAAGCGGGTTGGACAAAGCCTTGGTCTCCTGTATGGTAAGGCTAAAAAATATCAAACAAAAAAAAAGAGACAAGAGAGGGTGTAGAGGGCGTTCCTATGTGGCTGGCTTCAAATGAGACACCCGGAATGACAATAGCTTTGTCCGAGACAATGCAAGATGAATATCTATCAACCTCACCAAAACATGGCATTAGCTGGTAGGCTGCGTCGTGGAGAAGAAAAAGAAGATACAGGTTCTATTTCGGCCTCTTTGTTATGATGACTTCACTACTTGGCAGCCTTTCTTTCAGGGATCGTTGTGTGTAGACTGACGAAGTCAACTCGTCTTATTATTTGTTCGAATCTTATCTCGCGCACATAAAACAAATACAGGTTGTTCCCCGAGATAAGGGGAAGTCTCTCAACAAAACATTCAAAAACTTTGATGAAAGGAGACCGCACTCGACGCTTGCATTCCAACCAACAAAGTATTGTAGGGTTTCTACTTCTCCCCATATCTTCACTCCAAGCATATTTTTGGATTGGCCGAGAACAAGATAATGAGCCAAGGCTTTGCACCCAATCCATACTACCATGGTTTCTGCGCGTACATGATCTCAAAAGACAAACAAATAGAGACTGCTCTTCCTGCCTTCGAGGAGATGTCCCCCCGTAAGGCCCTCTCAAACAAATTACGTGCGCGCATCGGGCGTGTTGGTTATAACATGCACCAGCAGAGGGTTTGGGAGACTATGGCGTAGATGATCGTTACTGACGGGACAAGACGGACAGGTGCTTGAGGTTAAAGACGATGATGCACTTCCGATACGGAAAGGCTGGCCGACGTCGAACTTCAACATTTCCAAAAATTCTGCTGCTTTCATGTCTTGGTTAGATCTTGTTTCCACACATGGCGGACCCGGAAGACGGCAAGTCACAAGTCAAAGTAGAATCCACTGGAAATAAGGACAATAATAACAAGGACAAGACCGAAGATTAAAATTACTAGAGGAAAAGGTCGTTGACAAAAGCGGCAAAGGCAAGATCGAAGACACATTAGAAACTCCAGGGGACAAAGTCGTCGACAATAACAACGATGGCAAGACCATATGAGCCCATATGAGCCCTCGAGAAACAAGGGCATCGCAGCCGACACCAGTGACAGTAGGTTGAGTTATTCGACAAATAGTGACGACGTTAACCTCGTATTCTATAATCACCTAAATATTCCACAAATCCCAACACACCACACTGTGAGGATGAGGAACGGGAATATGAAGAGCAATCATCTTCGCCAAAATCTCCCGCCCCGTCCTAGGTCCTCCTCTCCGCCCAATTACCCTCTGGATTTCCCCGGGATTTCATGTCCCTGAGCCGTTTTCGCCGACCTGCCAATGCACCTCGGATAACGACCGCGAATGCATCAGCAACCCAAACAAGTACCTCTCTATTTCCGACAGCATGCCTACGACACGATGGCCATCTACCAAAACTCAAAATGACACTTAATTGCAGACAACTCCGAGCCGGTTAGAGTGGTCAACGAGAGATACCCAAGGAAAAAAGCCTTTCGTAAAGAGCTCTGTGTCCAGGATCTGGAGAGAACACTTGAAGTGAAGACGGAATGAATCTAACAGTAGGAGAACCTGCCACCGAGAATACCTCCCCCTTTAATGGTGATAGATCATGACACGAATGAAGGCTTATTCCACCACTGTATTTGTTATCAGCAACTCCAAAGCACACATCACCATGAGTACCGGGACTACCATTCACTAGGCCTAGCATAAACGAAGTTGATAATGGATTCATGATCTCCTTTTTTGCCCGCTCACTGTGATAGTTTTGACGTGGCATGTTTTCACGTGCTGCATCAAGTGTCTCGAAATAAGAGACGGTTCGTGTGGTAGATTTTGTAACATATGTACGGATATCGGGCTGTCCACACTGATGGAGTCTAGTAGCTACCTCAATGTAGGCTCTATGTTTAATCCTCATCATCGCTGCCTGCAAGCACCGCTCGTCGTCTCTTGGCGGGGGGCTTTAGTACTTTAAATCTCTTGGGTAGATCATCAAGTTTGTCGTCGTCGTCTTCGTCGTCTCGCCCCAAAAACGTCGGGTCTGCCGGCTGATTCGTCTTTTTCTTCGACGCACTCCTGGCCACTAGCTCAGCAAAATCTGGCATGTCCTCATCCGTGTCCTTAGTTGGTGCGAATTCTATAGGCTCAAAGAAACGTCTCTCTTCAGTGCGGACTGGGCTGCTGATCGCAGCCTGCCTCCTGTCCTTAGTATTTGCACTAACTGATGAAGACCCCGGCGTTGTAGGCGAAGTGGATCTGCGCTGCATGCTGGAGGTAATTTTGTCGTCATCAATAACAAAGCCCTTAAGATCGGCACCACTATCGGAGCCGTCTGTCTCTTCCATGTCGCTGGTTCGCATACAGCTGTCTCCGTAATCTTCGATATGATCGCGATCGTTGCCAACCCGGCGCCTCTTCTTGCTTTTGCCTCCATGGCGACCTGGCGAGGATGTCGTTGGCTCCTCGTCTTCATCTTCGTCTACCTCCCCACAGTCGTCGAAGAGTGTAGGCGCTGCCCGGGGTTTTCGAGCCGTGCTTTTGCTAACTTTCCGTACTGGAGCCTGCTGTGCCCTCTGAATAATCTCCTCGACGGAATCTGAAAAGTTAACCGTTTGTGGTTTCTTGTGCATCGACCTCGGGGCATCAAGAGGGCCATTGCCTGCCCTCTCTTCAACATCCATTGCGAAATCTGCGACGGGCAATGTTTCCCAAGATGTTGTGTCGGTTTCGCCGTAAGGTTTCGTATACCTCTCAAGGGGGTCTTGGGACTTCCCTAATAGCTTGAAAAGCTTCACACACCTCTTCGTATATTCGCCATGTTTCAACCCGACAGTGCGACGGAACGTTCTCTGCGTAGCTGGGTAAGCCCCTAAGTTTGGGGCGCTAATCTCCTCCATGGGCGATAAGCGGAATGGCAGGTCTCTATAGAGCCGATTCAGCTTGTCTGTCTTTGACTTGCTGAGAATGACTTTATCAAGCTGAGGCGGATCTGAAAGAAAATCGGTTTCGACTGGCCCAACCTCGATGACCTTGACAGCTTTCTCGGCGGGTGGTTGACTCTTGGCTGCTGGCTGGCCAAAAAAAGAAGCCTTCAAGTTCACAAAGCCTATTTCCACACCATCTGGCATATGAAACTTCTTTTGTGGCGGTTTCTTTCTTAATTTAGCTGCGGTTTTCTTGGGTTCGGGCAGGGAGGGGTCTTGTGAGTTTTCTATCGGTATATCAATGAGGCGTTTGTCAACCTCGGGCTTGATGTCCCGTGGGATGATCCTGGTGGAAAGATCATGGCGGAATTCAAAGCGGCTACCCTCGCAAATGAGCCTTTGCATCGTCTGGTAGTTGTCCTTGGCTTCCAGGAACTTCTCTTCCTCCTTCCCCTTCATGAGCAACAGGACAATGTTGCCTGCCCTTTTCCTACCCGTTCGCCCCATGCGCTGCAACATTCGGATGGGCGAGGCCGATGCATCGAAGCACACGATCAGGTCAACTTGGCCAATGTCGAGACCCTCCTCGCCGATGGAAGTGGCTACAAGAACATTGAAGCCCCCAGCCTTGAACTTCCCTATTGTTTCAATCTGTTGTTTTTGCTTCATGCCCTCGCTCCTCTTCGAGTCGGCCTGCCCCACAAACACAGTGGCCTTGATGAATGGCTGGCGGTTCAGCATACGCACGATCTCTTCGGCGCTGTCCCGGTATTCGCTGAAGACAATGGCCCGTGTACTGGAGTCTTCGCCAGCATCCAGGAAGTGGTTGACGAGCGTTTCGCAGAGGTGCGCCAGCTTCGGATGGCCATTGAACGTGTCCATCTTCATCCACCCCTCAATCAATGTCATCATCTTCTTAAAATCCTCATCGCCGAGGAGCTGCCGCCTCAGCTTTCCTCCTGCGCCGCTCTTCTCCTCCTCCGTAGAGCGAAATCCAGCAATGTTGTTGTAGAACGGCTTGATCCCGTGGAAGTTGAGGAGCTTGATCGCATGAGCCAGACTTTGGAGAAGCGTGAAGATGTTGATAGTCATAAACTTCACCCCCTGATTTACATTCCTTCCAGCCCCGTTCAGCCAGTCCTGCTTTGATTTGAGAAGGCCATACACAGTCATACTCATGGGATCCCTGCCCCAGTATATGTTTTGTACACTCAGCTTGTTGACAATGGGCTTCAAGGCCTTTGAAAACAAGTCCTGCACCTCCAACATTTCGTCTGAGGGGTCAAATGTGACTGTGTCAATGTTTCGTGCATGGACATACTGACGGATGTCGATGGACTCTTCGGTCCTGATTTCCACATGGGAGATGCCGAGATTGTTGATAACGTCTTGGACGCCCTCGACCGAAGATCCCGGCGTCGCGGTCAGCGCCAGCACCCGGAAGCTTGTCGAGAAGCGTCTCATAAACTCGACAACCTTGACATAGGCATAGTCGCCCGTCGAACGATGCGCCTCATCAATTACCAGAAGTACGATGGATTTGGGATCTGCGTACCCCTTTGAGAGGTCGTTAATCAGGGTCTGCGGGGTCATGAAGAAGAGCCTCTTGGTCGCCCATTCCCCTTCTCGCAGAACCGGCGGCGTTTCTCCCGTGAGAAGCGTGGCCTGCGACCGGGGGATGCCAGCAATGGTAAGACAAGCCTGGACCTGCTGCGACACCAGCGGTCTCGTCGGAGCCACGAATACAACTTTTGCGGTCTTGGTCCAGCGAAGAAAGTTGAGCATGACTGTGGCGGCGATGAATGTCTTCCCCAAGCCGGTAGGCAGGGCGACAAGAGTGTTGTTGAAGAGTCCATTCTTGACAATGTTGAATTGGTAGTCTCGGATGGCGCCCAAATTCATAGGATAGACCCAAGTTGGCAGTTCATCGCGATTGAGTTCATGGTGTGTCGCAGCCTCTGGAGGAAGGTCTGCGCGAAATGGCCGATTCGAAACAACCTGCGACTGCTGCGGGCGGCCCTCTCGCAGCGTGCTGCCCCATAGTGTGGTTTGCCGAAAGGATTGGGGTTGGAGGCCTGTTGCCCGTTGGGATGGACGGGCTGCCGTGCCGTTTTCTCTCTCCGGAGAGCTATCAAACGCATCCGAAGGAAGGTCATGAAGACCGTAGTCGTCGTCTACCTTGTCCGCAGCGCGTGCATCGGTATCATGATCGGCCACCCTCGTACCCGAAAACTGTGTCTGCGCCTTGGCAGCGGTTCGCGGCGTGGGAACAGCCCCGCGGTACTGCTGCTGCTGCTGCTGTTGCTGCTGCTGCGTAGTGCTTCTTCCGCTGGCAGCCGCCTCGATATTGCATGTGGCCTGGGTAAGGGCCAAAATCAGATCCTCATCAACTTCGCCAAATTCATCGTCAAACTCGTCATCACCCATTGTCGGCGGCCCATTTCAGGAAGAAGGAAACCAAAACAAGAAAATAGAGACCCGGTAGCCTCAGCGGCTGCTGAAAGAACCCGATGTGGCTTTTCAGGAATGTTGGACTTGGCAATAGGCGTATCTCCAGCTCTCAAGGGAGACGCGTCAAATTGTAGCACGGACGCGTCCAAATCACCATAGCACGTGAAAGCCTGTGGAGCATGCGCAAGGGAGCAGACCCCTCGTTGTCTTGGGACAGCGAATGGGAGCTGTGCTGAAGTGAATAAAATATAGGGCATGCGGCTCAAACGTTAGAGCAGAGGATTATATCTGGCAAGCACCCAGTGGAGAGTGGGTCTAGGCAAACGCAGCTGTTGGCTAATGTGGGGCCTACCTACGCCATTCACCATTCAGCCTTCTTTTGTCACTATTGTTCGTTTTCTTTCCACTTCTTGACAGAATCGCGGGCGATTGAACCCTCCGAATCTCAACCTGCTGCGCCCTTTATTCTTCCGCAAGCGGAAAACTTGAGAGAACACCCTCTCTTTCAGTCCTTCGTCCCAAATACTCGCTCTTTTCTCATTCAACTTTGTTTGGACTTGGCCGTGATTTTTTTCGTGGGGCGCACTGAGCTGCTTCCCCTCGCGAATCAGCAACCCCGCCGGTCACTGCCGCCGCCGACCAGTGAGTCGCCCCTCAGTTCCAGCTCCAGTTCACCTTGTCGCCCTGGCGATTTGTTTCCCACCTTTTCATAACACTAGACCGCCATACTGAATGAAGCAGTCACTGACTCCGACGCACAGCACAGCGCCCGCAAGGGAAAACACCCCAACTCGATATCTCCAATCTTAAGGGCTGGATCTAGTCCTCCTTCTCGATCACCATGGCGCCTCCCACCGGCCCTCGCGGCGGTAGCTCCCGCTCGTCTATGACCAGAGGTAGTCGGGGCGGCGGCATCACGAAGCGCCGGGCCGCCGTAAAGACGGACCGAGACGGCGATGTCGCTATGGATGCGATCGCAGGCGGCTCAGACAATGCCGCTGGCAGCGGACGTGGAAACCACGGGGGTCGAGGCGCAAGAGGACCCAGCCGCGGGCCAACCCGAATGTCGTCCCGGACCGCTCAGAACGTCAAGAACTACGTCGGAGACCAGGGTAATCTCACCCATGGCGCCAAAGCACAGTTCAACCGAACCACCTTGAAGATCCTCGGTCTCCGAGACAGCAAGGCTGCAGCCAACTCTGATGGAGGACTACGCGGTCTCGTCGAATTTCTGCAGCGAAAAGTTAAGGGCGGCACCATCAGAATCGGAAAGGTACGACTCGCATTTGTTGGGCCATCGCCCTGAATGGCTTTCATTGCGGCACCCATTTCTGACGGATAATAGAGTGTTTTGCAAGGCGACTATGCCTGGATCAGCGTCAACAGGGATGACGCGCCGGTTTTGCTGAAGCTGGATGGATACACCTACGCTGGCGCCACACTCACAATCACCGAGACCTCCGAAAAGATGCCGAATCGAGAAGTCGCCATCTCCCCGCAAGCGGCGGAAGTAAAGCAGAACCTGATCAAGGTCCTGGACTCCCGTTACAACGCCGAACAGAAGCTGCTTGATCTGTCAGCTCTCGGATCGGATGAGATTCTGAATAGCATGCACTTGTTTGAGGGCCAGGGAACGGCGCAGAAGGCATTCAAAGCGCTGATTGGTACCGCCTCGATGCGGTATAACAACAATGCCGAGGAAAAGAAAGAGGCTATCCAGGCTGTATCCCTTGCCCGCAATGGTCTCAGCGACGTTAGCCAGGTATTCAGTTTGGCGTTCGAGCTGCCTGCCCTGAAGAGGCTTGATCTTAGCGGAAACAGCCTCGATACCCTGGCCAAGATTTCAAAATGGCAATGCCGATTCCGTCACCTCGAAGAACTCCATCTGACCGACAATCCGGTTATGACCCAGGAAAACATTCTGCCGGAGCTCCTACTGTGGTTCCCATCGTTGCAGATTCTGAATGGACAGCAAGTCCGGACGCCCGAACAAATTGCCGAAGCTCTGAAGGCACTTATTCCCACACCCCTGCCGCAGTTCACCTCGAATGTGCGAGATGGCGAGAACAATGTCGCTGCAATCTTCCTGACCAACTTTTTCCCGATGTTTGACAGCGACCGTGCCCGGTTAGCTGCAGATTTCTACGACGAAGATTCGTGGTTCTCCCTTTCCGTCACCCCGTCTTCTGGCCGTCCCCTTCCGTGGAAGTCTTACTTGAAGTTCTCAAGAAATGTCCAGAGACTGTCCTCCCGCAGCCCGGACCTCACGAAGCGGGTGTTCACTGGCGGCAGCCTTATCGCAGATATGTGGAAAGTTTTGCCGAGCACACAGCATCCGGCTATCGACCAGCCTGGCATGTGGCTCATCGACTCCCATACCTTTCCTCACCTTGCCGATCCTACGGGCCAGGGTGCTACGACAGGTTTGCTCATCAATGTCAACGGCCAGTTTGAGGAGGCAGACCCATTGGAAAATGTCTATGGCACGCGCACCTTCTCACGCGTTTTTATTCTCGGCCCCAGCAAACCGAGCGACCCGCCGGCCAAGAACCCCTACCGAGTCATTAGCGACCAGTTGACATTACATAACTGGAAGCCTCGAGCAGCCGTCGCTGAGCAAGCTCCTGTTGCCAACCCGGCCGTGAACACGGTCAATCCGGTCGTGAACCCAGCTCTAGCCATCGCAATTAAGGCCCCTGATGCTGCCACAAGGTCCCAGCTGATTGAGGAGCTTTCAAGACGAACCGGAATGACTGCTGCATATTCCGAGTTGTGCCTCTCGGGCACCGCCGACTGGAACTTTGAGTTGGCCCTGGTGTCCTTTGAGGAGTTGAAGGCCAACCTACCCCCGACAGCGTTCATTGCAGGTGCCTAGAACGTACCGGTATGCAATGTTATGGGAAGGAACTGGGCAGTTAGCTGCTAGCGATCCTAAAAGCAGCCAACGAATGTATTGAGATCGAGACGGAGGAAGGTAGCGGAGGATTTGACACTAAGACCGAAACCAACGGTCATGTACTTCATATGCATACAGGGAAAAGGTGGATTGGGGGAGTTTTCAGGCGGTCGCTTTTCTCTACAGCTAGCTATCACTGGCTGCGCATGTATCAACACGGGTGATGCCGTGCCATGATGGAGGACGGGAGTTAGGAGCAAGCTGTATGGGGACCGGAAGGACGCATCACAGCGAAACCTATTCGTAGCCAAGAGGGGAAAGAACATCGGGGATGCTTATTTCAAGTAGGCAAAACAGCAGGGACTGGCGGGCAAGGATCACGCTATGGTTTCTGGCTTCTGGGCAGCGAATGTTCATACCAACCCGAGCTAGCATTTGGCATGTTTTTTTAAAGCGAGAAGGACAATGAGGGAAATGAAGACATTCATCATCCTATCTATTCGTCCTTCTCGTCGTCAATGATGGGATATAGCCCTATTCTCAGTTTCCGAATTAAGAGGTCCTCTTTGTGGCAATGATTGAGATTTGAGTCACAGATGGGAGAGGCCAATCGCCGGCTTTAGCACATGTCAGGTTGTCAGAGAGCCGCGCGTGATGGCCGGATACTTGTTTCTCATCACGGCTTACTTGCATTTGTTTAACCCCACGCAAACGACCAGGTCTTGCCACCAACCCAGAGATTAAGTAGGTATGTTACTGGGCAGTGAGGCCGGGCGCTTATTAGGTGGGTGGGTAGGTCGGCATGGGAGGTTGAAACCTACCCAGTAGGTACCTACCAAGACTAGGTACACCATGTCAAGGTTTTAAGATAGGGATTGGCGGGGCAAGGTCTTGTGAGTTTTGTGGTTCGTCGCTGATCGATTGGTTGGCATGCGTCCGCAGCGAGGCGCGCAATGGCCCGCCCTTTTTCTGTGCGACTCGCGCATGTGTGTGATATCTTAGGTACCTACTCCCAACCTACCTAATAAGGTAGTCTTGTACTCGATTTCTCTGCTGTATTTCTCTGTCTTGCATTGCATTCCCGCCGGTGACGATGGCGTCAAGTACTGGACCTAGATTGTCAGTCAAGCATAGAAGCTGGCTGTATGATGCCGAGCGACGCGCTGGACAGTGGTCGACGACGGGATGCAGCACGACTCACGGACATCGTAAAGCGTTAGATTCTGCCATCTCGCCTTCTTTAGAGTTATTTTGCACATCCAGAGATCGGGCAGCACCCGTCGCGGGCATCCAATCCGTGAGCCGCCACCCATCTCAGACATGGTGCTTTTTTTTTTTTTTTTTTTTTTTTTGTTTGTTTTTTGTTTTTGCCAGCCGCCGGAAGGGACTGGGTGAATGTCAGGGCAGCCGACAGATTTGGAGACACAATACAGCTTGGTGCCGCATGTCGCACGCAACCTCTAAGAAAAACCCTCTCATCTTTTAAGCTCTCAAGAATTTGATAATCCGCCGCCCAGCCTCTTCCACCTCAAAAGCGGGACAAGGCATCACGATATCCAGGCCTTTCTTTCGCCGTACCCGCACCCACTCGCCGGGGTCAGCGTTGCAACCAACCGGCCATATCTCTAGGGACCTCACTTCCAGGTCACAAGGCGGGTGCCATGACCGTCGCCTGTCCACGGGGCAGGAAATGAGAGGGGAGGCTCAATCAGACGAGGGATCGCGGTGCCAGCTGCAAACCCCTCCCCAAAATTCACCACTGCGACTCATCACTCCAGCATTCGTGCATCAAACATCTGATGACATGACACCTCCCGAGCCCCGAACCCTCCGGCTCCCTTTGCACTCTCGGGGTCGTGCGGCCGTGCCGTGAACAGCGCCCAGCGCCTGCATCATGCTCAAACATCAACGCCCAGCATGGCTGTGCCGTGTCCAATAAGGGACGGTGGCAGTCGGCCGAATATAAGTAAGTATACATACAACTGTATTACTCAAGGTAAGTACCTCTGTGTTGGCCTTTCGTGACATCATCGCCTCCATGTCTTCTGTCTGTCCACTTGACCAATTCTCCAATTTCCGTTCTCTTGCTGGTGATTGAGGTAGCTGGTATGTGGCCATTTTGGGGGTTTTGGCTCGTGGATACCTGGATGTTCCCGCCTCCCAACGATCTTTCCTCCGCCGGCTGTCCTTCTCATTCAGGTTAGACCCAGGGGTAACGCCTAGGAACTGGTGTTTCAAAAGAAAAGTACAAGCACCAGGAAGGGAAGCCGCAGGCATTCGTTCGACCCCCCCATCCGCAACGCAATTGCACATCTCTCTCCATCTCTCCCCTCTCTCGTCCACTCGAACTGTTGGCTGCTTACTGTATGCACAAAATTTTTTTTTTTTAAAAAAAAAAAAAACATTATGAGTCCCGTGACGCTGATGCTGATGCTATTCTGAAATTTTTGACCAGTGAGGCGGATGTGCTGGGCCGCAGCTTGGCTCAGCTTTTGAGGAATTCGGCGACCACAACCCTAGCGGCGCATAGGTACCGCCATTTTTCAGCTTCCCACACAACATTCCAGCCCTCATTCTCGTTCTTGGAGCATCAGCAGAGCATCAGCACAGCATCAGCAGAGCACGTCTTGCAAGCAGTTACAACTGCAGTTACAGTTGCAGTGGGAGGGCTTTGTCAGACTGTCGAGAGACGTCGTGTTCGTTTCAATTGACCAGGACAATGGGACTCTTCAGATCAAGGGTCCCAGCCTGTCGAGGCAGCAACGACGCTGTTGATTCGCAGACTCTCGTGCATGGCTCCGCCAATCTGTTTGCGCCCGTACCCCCTATCCACCCGTCTTCAAGATCAGCCAAGCCTCCCTTGTTGAGCATGTCCCTGCAAAGTAATGCTACTTAGCTGGGGGCCGGCTGGCGGCTGGGACTGAAGGTACCCCGTTGGAGGAGCTACAAAGGCGAGCAAAGAATACCCTGTCTCGCCCCCATTGACACCGTTGATTCGTCCAAGCCCCCCAGCATCACCCATCCCCTGTCGGACCCTCCGTGTCGTTCATCTCCTCTCTCTCCTTGTCGTTTGCCTGGTGTCTTGGTCTCTGTCCCGTCCTTGTAGTCTCTCCCCCTCTCTTCACTTTTGACGTCCAGGTTGTCGTGCTCAACTGTGCAGAAAGCCGAGAATCTCACTAATCGAAAACCCATCTGGACGTTTGTCGGTATAGATCAAGAATATCAAACGAATTCGCTTCTCTCCAACGGCGACGACGACAGCGACGACAACGGCGCACAGTCCCCTTATCCACTAGTCCACACTCAACGTGCCAGGGGCTCTCGGGAGGCTCGTGTTGCATACGACCGGACTTTTGGCAAAGAAGGAACCAGACCGCTGCCCCAATTCGCTTCATCCGCCCAATCTGCGACACGAATCCCCCAAAGACAGGAGAACCTTTGTTTCTTCGTCGTTCCAATCGCCCACAGTCGAACGAAACTGTTTCGTGCTTCTCAAGAAACATCCAGAGTTTGTTCCGTCGATCGTCGTGACCGTCATCGACAAGGGCAGGCCCTCAGCTTCCAGACGATTCTTTCTCTAATCTCACAATCTTCCACCGTTTTGGACTCAGGGCAAATCCATTGTTCGGCGGCCCCGATCGTCTAACTCCCATTATTATCCCGGTCTGCGGCAACCTTACAGAGCAAATCTGTATCAACACTGGATCTGTATTATTCTTTGACACCGGGCTCGCCATGTCTTCGTAACTGAGGAACCATAACATCGACGCTGATTCCTTCACGTTATTGGGATTGCCAATCGACCGAGTCGACTCTTTTCGGACCCGCCGGAGAGGCATTGTCAAGATGCCTCTTCCTCAACCAAAAGTCGCGTTGACCAATGTGTGTTCTGTCATTTTTAACGACACACTCTACACATACTCGGCAGGCGCATTCCAGGCTTTGCCGCTGGAGCCGGGCGCTCAGTGGACACAGCTATCACAGGGCGAAAAGGTCACGGGTGGCGTGTGTGTTGGGTCTCCGACAGCATTCTTCGTTATTGGGGGGACAGGGGAGAATGCCAAGTACCAGGGCATCCAGAAATTCACATATTCAACCAAGAAATGGGAGTCTGTATCACTCACGGACACGGTGGCCCAGAATCGATTAGGACATGGCGCGACTTACATCCCCGCCACCGATTCCATTCTCATTTACGGTGGAGACCAGGAAGGACAGCAAAGGCCGACCGGCACAACATTTACCATTGGAGCATCGGCCCCGTACAGTATCAGGTCCTTCGCTTCAGATGCACCGCGCTCTTTCAACCCAATCCTTCTCCCGTGGTCTGCCAGCGAGGCGGTCTTGGTTGGGGGAAGCACGTGGAACAAGCAGGTCATGGTTTTCAATAGCGAAACAGGATGGACCGATTCGACCGCCTCCCTCGTGGAGCCGCTGATGAAGGACGTATCAGCAGTCAAGGCTGTTATTGTGACGGGCGATGACGGATCAAAGAACCTGCTGACTTTCGATATGACGGTGTCGCCAAACCTCGTCCGTCGGACGGTTCTATTTTCGGCGCCGGGGGTACCTGTTCAAAACTCGCCAGTCATCAAGAGGCGGGCGATGGGGGGGAAGGATCCGAAGAGTGAAAGAAGAGACATCCTCCCTCTGACAGTAGGAGACTGGCCCCAGTACAACTCAACACTGGCGCCAACTGTGACACGGACTAATTATGCACTCGCTGAAGATTCTAACGGTCTGGTTGTGATCGCGGGTGGAAACCAGGACGACGTTCTCTGCATGTTCGATACGAGGGAAAACAGCTGGCAGAATGCGACACAGAAACTGACACGTGTGAGGGCATTTGAGGTAGACTCATCAACAACCGAGTCATTGCTCACCGCAACGGGGATCCCGACAAGATCTGCCTCTGCGTCCACATCCTTACCTGCAAGTACCACCGCCGCCATTGCTGCAGCAACCCAGATCCCGACGACCAAAGAAGTACCAACAGCCTCGGAGGGACCAAATACCAACACCATACTCGCTGCTGTACTTGGATCTCTCTTTGGAGTGGCGATGATCCTGCTCGGTATCTTTTGGTGTATGAACAGGAGACGAAAGCGAAAGGCCCATCTCGAAGCAGGTCATATGAGGAGGTCAAGTGGGGTGTCGTCGGACGAGAAAGCTGGGGTGAACTTTGCTAGCGACATCCTGGCACACGGCCATACGGGCAAGGGCGTCTTCCGTGGGCACCAGCCCAAGGACTCTGGCAGTTCTTTTTCATCAGTGGCCATTCTGATGGGCCGCTCAAACCAGCAGAAGCCAGGACAGTCGGTGCCTAGCCGAAGCTTGACCAGCAACACCATCCACAGCAGACGTGGCTCAGAAGACAGCACCTTCAAGGCGTTCAAGAGCACCATCAGCAAGCCAATGCCTCAGGTCACGGAGCCAGTCCAGACTAATTCGGTTCCCAGGCCTCAGCTGCAGCCTCGGGATGACAAAGGCGTCTCGTTCGCTCCTAACATGGTCGACCCGAGGCCGCGAAACCCCTCCGCTGTGGCAGCCATCGATCGGGAAGGTGATACGAGGCGCAGCTCGGGATGGAACCGATACTGGTCTGGCGGCTCGGCGCTGAACATGCTCGGCTTCGGCAGTGGTGGCAGAAGCAGCAACGGCAACGGCAACGGCGGTAACAACGCGCAGCGAAACACGCTGAGTTCAGACCGGAGTTCCCACTACAGCAACCCTCATCGCATCACTCAGGACAGCGCGACAGTTCCGCCTTTGCAAATCAACGAGCCACGAGCATCCTTCAGCCGTGTTGCTTCGCGAAGCCCCAACATCGCTTATTATAACGACGAGCTCAAGGAGGGCATGAGCGCTCATCTTGAAAATGGACGGCCGGTGAGCGCGGTGAGCTCCGCCTCCGGATATTCGAGTGGCATTCCCGAGTCCATTAAGGAGGCATGGGATCCGACAGCAGCTGATTTCCCGAGGCCTTGGGGCGCTGACCGCGCGCCTTCGAGCACCTACACAACCCCGCTAGCTCCTGCTAGACCCCTGACAAATACAAGCCGGCAACAGCAGCAGCAAAAACAACAGCAGCAGCAGCAGACACAGCGGGACGACATGAGTTGGTTGAACCTGGGATCTTGAGGAAGAGGCCACACGCCGTCTTTGCTTCTCTACCTTCCAGTCCCTTTTTGTCCATACCCGACGTCCCCTCCTTCCCGCCCGCAGCTCAGCTGCCATGATTAATTGCTCTCACAACCATCCTATTCATGACGGCCGCCCTGGCCTAAAACTCACGTCCATCGCTTGATACCCCCTCATTAGAAGAGCTTATTCGCATCCACACCTTCGCCATTACCACTCCTCCCTCAGAAACACGCACGCATACCAGGGGACTAAAAGCAACTCATCACAACAGAAAGCCAGCGCGCTCAGCGCGTTATCTGGAGACACATTCCATAGTGGCCTGGCTCTCTAATCAAAGCGGCATCTCTCGGCGCATTAACTCTGGTGTATATATCTACATTCTCATTTCTTGTTTCATTTTGTATCCGTATATCCTAGGCAGCTTTTCTCTGAGCACTGGCATTGCACAACGGCGACCTGGGTTTGGTTATATTTTCTTCTCTTTTCTCTTTTCTTTTTTTTTTTTGTATTACGGTCTTCACGCCGTAGAAAAACAAACACGCACTCGCCATGCATCTACAACATCAGGCTCGATGATACCATCTGTCAGCTCACTCGGTCGAAATGAGCTGGGCCGCTCGTTCTTGTTAATGGGAGTGGGGGGCCGTAATCATTATCACATCTTGGAATCAGAGCGGCAGGGGAGGGGCAGCCGTCAGAGCGGATTTCTATTCAAGGGCTGAATGGCACCTCTTCGGTTTCCATTTTCGAAGTAGATTGGGATGATGCGGCTCGTTCTGCGTATATCAACTCCCACAGACAGCCTGCTCTCCGCACTACCTAGCACCCGCATCTACAATCTCGTTGTTTAAAGGGGACGTGGAATATAGTTTTTACGTTGAACCGAAACTTGACTGGGTTAAGCCCTTGCATCTGATTTTGCAACTGTGAAGCTAAACCCTACGCATGGAAAGTATTCCCCTTTTCGATTGTAATCAACATACAAATTCGCTGTACCCGTTTTACGGCCTAGAGCCTGATGGTAGGGCTAGCTGTGGTGAGGCCGGCGACCGATTCAGCTTGTGAAGCGGCTCACTGACCCTGAGGCCGGCCCGATCCAACAGGCAGAGTGACTACCTAGGTAAATAAGGACTGGACAGACTGGACATGTGGAGTAGAGGAGGTATATTATACCTAGGCACCTTAGCCTTTTCTTCTTCTTCTTGCACTAGAATAAGACTGTTTCGAGCAATAACCGATCCACGATTCCACAAAGCACATGTCTGTCACATATCACCTTCCTGCCAAGGCTCGAGCAGTTCCAGGAAATCGAAACGCAGGAACCGATCCAGGTTCGCCCCTCAGGCGCGAAACTTTGCAAGGACGCCAGCGGTTGAGCGGCAAAGAAAATAAGCACTCGCTTCCAGAATGGTAACCTGCCCTGCAAGAACGAATTCTTCCAAAACACCACCCAGTGCCCACTCACTCCGTTTTGCTCAGCTGCCCGAACGGCCCCCCACCTTGAAACGACACCACATGCATGCGCGGGGTTTGTTTTCCCCACGAAGGAAGAAAGCCACGAGGTCCATCCCATGATTTGATCCGCGGCATTCGCTGCGAAGACTGACCGAAGGCTGAATCCGGTTTCGGCCGAGCGACCAGCCCACGCCCCTTGTCGAAAGTCTGCTTGGCGCGAGCAAAAATCCGAAGGCCAAGCGGCGGGTGCGATGAGCGAGACCGGTCTCAAACGAGACACAGCTTCAAAGTCCAAATAAGTAACCCGAAGAAGTGGGGTGAGGATGCTGGCTCAAGCTGCTGTCAGCTCCTTAGAGGTATGTATGCTGCTGTGAGTGTGTGCAGGTCACCAAGTCACCTTACCTACCGACCTGGAAAGCATGGAGAGTTGGGGGTGCTGTGCCGCCCAACCACAGCGCTGTGACTTTACTTTGCTCAAGTTTGAGGAGTTCGATTCCAACATGGACCCTCACTCTTTCGCTCCAAAGGCAATGGGAATGAGGAATCATGAACCCTACCTGCCCTGTTGAATCACCAGAACCGTCTCCTTGAAAGAGGTCGAGGAGGGTCGACTATGGTAGGTCTGCCCTCAAGTACTGTGTATATGCCGCGCTCCTTCGCCGGAGATCCATGCTCGTATTTAGAAAATTTCCAATCCATTAGAAACCACAAGCTGGAGCACCAGACTGGAGCTCGTCGTGCGATATTTCTCAGTGGTGCACTTCTCAGAAGCCACCCTTTGGTGGGGTTGGGTTAAATATCCAATGCCTTAGGTAAGTTTGTCTGGGGTGCATCCCAACTTGCAACCACTACAACGCAGGCCGCGCGCACTGACCAATTTGCGCATTGCCTGGCGGCGGCGGCCCTGGTCTCCATTTCAATCTCTGCCCCCCCACCCCCCACCATCCATCAGCACAGTTCCTACTCCCACCCTGCTGCCCGCAACTTGTCGTCCCGGGGCCGCAACCCCGACATTTTCCACAAGAGCGTCGACAGGTCAAACCGGCTCGCGCTCCGTGAGCTATCAAATCTCTCTTTATGCGCCTCACCAACTATCGCAACTCAGCAAGCCAACGTCATCCGTCGAAACGCCATTTCTGGAGCACCCAAAGGCCAAAACGGGGTGTCTAGATATACCACAAACCTGCTCCAGCTACGACCTGAGCTGGTAACCTGCCGCCCAAATCGCAACACAACCTACATTGGAGCCTCCTGCCCCTACCCGGCGACTGCGATCCCGCGCTGTAATTAATCCCGTTTCTGCACGACGCTGGGCTCGGGAAGCTTTTGCTTGGGCCGTTGTCGCGAGGGGGAACCAAACAAGGATCCGTGGGGGATTGAGGCCTCTTACGCCATTTCAGGACGACGGGACATTGGAATTGTTTGTTTGACTTTTGGACAAGGAGTGGCCAGTGGTGGCATAGGTAGTCATGATGGACTCCTCGGCATGGAATGTCTCGGACCACCCGATGCATCCCACTTCCGACGACGACTTCCAGCAATTCCTGGACATGAACGGCATGGGCAGCGCCATGAATGAGGGCATGGGCTACGACTTCCACGATTTTCAAACCTCCGGCGGTGGCACACATCTACTGCACACCTCGTCTCGAGACCACTTAGACACCCCAATGAGCGGCACCGACACGCCCGTCCTCTTGTCGCGAGCTGATTCGGTGCTCCAACACCAGATTCCTACCATCACGACGTCTTCACCTTACCAAACAATACCCGCCACCATGATGGCACCCCAGACGCCCACCGAAGCCATCGTCGACACCATTGACGCCCAGATCCAATTCCTTCAACAGCAGAAGATGCAACACCAGCAACGGCAAATAGATCAACAGGCTGCCTTTTTCGTCCGTCAGCAGAACCAGAACCATATGGTGCCGCCGACCCCGCAGAGCCTTGAACTCCAGGCCGGAACAAATCAATATTACAACACCCAGCCCAATCGGACAGATCAGCACCAGCACCAGCACCAGCAGCAACAAGGACAGGCGATAGACTACCGCTATCAGAGATTGAAGGACCAGCCTGATGTTTGTCAAAAAGATCCGCCTTCTCGGGGCGCACCGCATATACTGACATTTTAACAGATGTCGTTCACTCCGTTGGTATCACCAGCAGTTACGCCGCTTGAGACACACTTCCCTATAGATACACAATTCACTGTCCCGGGAGCCTACTTCAGCCCCCTGACGTCACCCGCACTTCACGCACAGAACGACCCTCTCGCCATCTTCGACCAAAGGCATGGGACTGCGACAAGCAGCTCGCCGGGAGAGATGGACCTTGAGACGACCGTGCCCCCTTTACCGAACCCTGCCTTGGGGGACCTGGCTAAAAAGATCCGAAAGAATGCCACAAAGGCAAGAAGTAAGGCTGGCGTTAAGCAGTCACCAATTTCAAAGCCGATGAGACGGAAGACTGCGACGACGCCAAATCTGAACGCCCTGGTTTTGAGTGACCTGGCCGAAAATATCGAGCAAGGCCAAGATCGCCACCCCCACGTGTCGTCGTCACAGACCTATACTTCTGCATCGTCTACGACAGGGGCGACGGACTCTGAAAATGGATCGGTCTCCCCTGAGGCCCTAACCGACGTAGGGCCAGTAGAGATGCCGCCGCCACCCATTCCTAAGCCGCGCTCTGCAAAGCCTTCTCCTTACATTGCGCCTCAATCAGGTGGTACTTCCCGACCTGGGGCACCATCGCCCGCGACACCTGCATCATTAATGAAGCTGAGCTCACCAACCACGCGCGGTTCGGCCGCTGGTGCTGGTAACCAAGAGACGATTGATACGGAGCATATTGAAACTTTCGAATTACCCGAATCTGCCAACTTCTCAAATCCAAAGGCCTTGTCGATCAATACCGTGACCCCCACACCATCCGCCCAGGACGAGGTTCTTGTTAAAACGCCAGGTCTTGCCCCTCTTCCGTCTCCCATGTCTGCGAGGGCAGCGCCGGCCACCTTGGCGAACCAAAGTCCGCAATTGACGGGCAGATCCGGTTCGGATACGAGAAAAACTCCTCTGCTGCTTCCGAAGGGGAGCAAGAAGAGGCCGAGTGTAAGCTCTATTCACGTATCACCGGCTCTGAGGCCTAGAATTTCTCCGAATATCAAACCCCTACTTCCAGGGGGAACTTCGGCGGAAGATTCAGCGTCTCACCTTCTCGCGACAAAGTCCAACTACCAACGAATTTTGGAAGGAAATACGGTTCCTGGCGTGTCATATCCGAGTGAGCTGTCGACAAACCTGACGTCGAAGCGAACATCCCACAAGATTGCCGAACAAGGGCGGCGGAATCGGATCAATTCTGCGCTCCAAGAAATCGCGACCCTTCTGCCTCGTCAGCCGCTAAAGGAGAAAGAGATCGAGGTAGAAGCGGACAAGAAGGACAAGTCGGGGAGCATACCTAACAGCAAGGCTAGCACAGTTGAGTTGGCCATCGAATACATCAAGCAGCTGCAGGAGGAGGTGGCCGTGGCCAACAAGAGAGCCGAAGAGGCGGAGAAGAGGCTCAAGCTGAAAGCGTCGGAATGAACGAAGGATGACGTATGAAAAGTGCATGGGCGGGAATGTGTTAATTTTGAATGGCATAGCGAAGTTCAGATTTGGGGGGGAAGGGGCAAGGGGGCTTTTCCCTTGTGAAAATATCAGTCACAAAGGGAAGAAAGAGACGGGCAGGCAGAACCTCATCTTTGTCTGGGAGAGGCATGGCAAAAGCCGTTTGATTTAACGCACATGGTGAGAGAGAGCATTGTCTTTTTTTTTTTTAGTTTCCATGACATCTTGTTTTGTATGTACTAAATTATATATATGCACCTACAAGATGGGTCGGAAGGGAGCCCAGCTCGAGGCCTTCTGACCAGGTACTAGTAATTAATCACCGACGAACAAGAAGAATAAAGAATCCAACACTGGCTTGACGAGAAATGGGATAATTCCTAGATGAGAAGAATGACAAATAGCCCTTGTTGAAGAGAGGTCTCGTTTTCTTCGTCTTTTCTCGTCAGGAAAGTCAGAGAAGCGGCTGTTTTGGTTTATATGCACGCCGACCTCCGAGCTGGAAGCCCTGTCACATGTATAACATGAGGTATGTACAACAGAAAATGCTTGATAGGACAAGAGCAAAGTGAAATCTCGGATCCGAGACGGTGATAACAAGGTCACTGTAAAAGTCGGGTCGTGCGTTAAAAAGCCATCAAAATCGGTGCTCGGCAAATGCAAGCGCCGTCCCTGGCTCTTGGGTCCAGTTACCTTCTTGTGTATGACTGGTTCAAAATGGAGCCAACTCATGGACGCCTCGTACGTATGTACACCTTCACCTTGGACCTTGGACACGTGGCGTTGACAACCTTGACCCAGGCATGATGCCCATCGTTTGGCTCTAGGTGAGTCTTCAGGGCTTCTGACTGTTCCTCGAGCGGTCGCATCTATTCTATTCTATTCTTTCTTTTTTTTTTTTTTTGTATGGTTTTTTTTATATGGGTTTTTTTGTATGGGTTTTTTTGTATGGATTTTTTTGTATGGGTTTTTTTGTATGGGTTTTTTTTGGCAAAGGGTCAGTCCCCTGTCCAGCGATTATCAGGCGATTGACAGGCGTCGTAATTCGTGGCGATCTTTTTCGCCGCGAGCCCGCCAGCAGCTCGGAGGACGGAGGTAACAGAGGAGTCAGAGCCTCTGGATGGATCTGTCTTACGCACTCCATGGGCTTGCCTTGCCGCAGGATGATATGGCATGGCCTTGCGTTTGCTAATCTAGCCTGGGGAGGCGACAGTTGGGGTTGACGTACGCTCGCACCACACCTCACTTACACTAGTGGTGATGATGCGTCCCATCTTTTGGCCCCCGTCCTTGTAAGGAAGTTATATATATTCATTAGATCACAATCCCTCTCTCTGTTTTGCTTTACCTTTCTTTGTCTTCATCATCATCTGACAGTTCAATCAAGTATTCCCCTTGAATAGTCAACTCTTTGATAATATATCCCACACTTGCCTCACTATCACCTCTACGCATCACAAAGACACACGAACACGTAAATATGGCTTGGAACAGTAATCCAAACGCCCCCCCTGGAGGGCCCTTCTGGGATTTCCTCCAGTCCATGTCCCCTGGTGGACAAGCTCCTGGCTACGGCGTCGACCATGCCGGCCAGCAGCTGCATGGCTTCGCCTTTGGACCCGCCGGGTTCAACGCTTGGGCTGGTAGTGATCGACATGGCTTTGGTGGTCCATGGGGCGGTCCGTGGGGCGGCGGTCCTCATCGGGGACATCACAGCGAAGGCTGGGAAGACCCACGGGGAGGACGTGGAGGTGGTCGCCACCACGGACGCGGCGGATGGCATGGGCGGTGCCGCCGTAGCGAGACGCCTTCCAGCAGCGAAGAGGAAGATCTGAACGACATCACTGTGGCAGCTGCTGCCGCCGAGGCTGAAATCACCGGGCGTTCTGACCCTGAAAAGGCCGGAAATACGGGCGCTGATGATAACGCCACGATGCGAGATGCCGCCGACGACAATAACGAGGATGGCGAGCACCCCGACCCGCCTGAGGAAGCTCCTCCTTCCTACCCCCACCGACGCCGCGGCGGTCGCGGCCGTGGCCATGGTCATGGTCATAGTCATGGGCATGGGCATAGGCATAGTCACCATAGCGGAGAAGAGTCTTCTCGTGGTCACCCTCATGGTCACCGCGGCCCTCGCGGTCCTCACGGTCCCCTACATCCGTCTCCCTACGGCGCCGGCCTTGGAGGATTCCCCTTTGACTTCAACGCATTGATAGGAACATTTGCAAACCACCCTCTCGCGCAGCACATCCGCAGCTATGTCGAGAGCGCCCGAGCGCAAGCACAAGGACAACAAAATGGCCCACGGGAGGCCGGCAATGACAACGTCAATGCCAACAACACCGACAATAACAACGATGTCGAATCATTCTCGCCGCCAGTTGACATCTTCGACACGCGCAATAATTGGACCGTCCACGTCTCGGTGCCCGGAGCGAAGAAGGACGACATCGGCGTCAATTGGGACGCGGACAAGTCTACCCTGTCCATCAGCGGCGTCGTCTATCGGCCCGGCGACGAAGAGTTCCTGAGCAGCATGCTCTCGGGCGAGCGCAAGGTCGGCTTGTTTGAGCGTAAGATCCAACTGCCGCCTCCTGCGGCGGCAGGCGGCAGCAGCGCCAGTGGCAGTGAGAAGGAAGAGGTGGATGGCGACCACATCACGGCAAGGATGGGGGACGGCATTCTGATTGTTACGGTGCCTAAGGCAGAGAAGGAGTGGACCGAAGTAAGGAGGGTGGATATTGAATAGGGGTATTCTGGTCTGCTGATTTATTTGGTATATGTTTTGATTCAGTATGATTAGTCAGGTTGTTTTTGATGGTTGTAGATGATACAGAGGAAAACGCAGGGCCTGAGGAGGATTATTATATGTCTGCCGTAATGAAGACAAAAAAAACCGAGGTTACTGAATGACTATGAGTAAACCTTAACCAAAAATGAGGAGAAAAACAAAAAATGGAATAAAAAAACGAGGAGTTTGTAGTTGTCATATATCTATCACTATATCACTTCCATGTTAGACACTGCCTATACATACAGTTTCCAGATAATAAGGCTTGTTCTTGTGAAAGTGATTCGTTGGCAACGAAGAAAATATCCAATTGATTCGCCACACTTTTGGCACGTGCTACGCCACATATGGCTGTGCACTCGCTTCATTTCACAGGCAAACTTTCCCGATGGTCTCCTGCTGGCTGTTGCCACCGACAACGCCCAGGCCCGCTTTCGTTATCAACCAGGGAGCTTATTATCCTGCTTGCCTGCCAACCTGCTTGCCTGGGACTGGAGCTGCTGCTGCTGGGCTGATACCCACTTGCCAACATCAACATTGAAATCCCACCAACCCTATTTTTTCCCTCTTCCAACAGTCGCCTGTCCGCGTCACTTTTGGTCGGCCATCTTTGTTTGCATTGCGCGCGCGTCTTTCGGTCAATTGCAGAAAGACCACCGATGCCTGTCTAACCCTGGGGATCGTTCCCTGACACTCCAAGGTCCGGGCGCATATCAGCACATCAAAGCGACGGCTGATAAGCCCTGAGACAAGAGCCAGGTTGCTTCAAACCCACCACCACTACCACCAACTGACACCCGGTCGAACTTGCGCCGCTACTCATCCCATCTCCAGCCCTCCTTCCGGGATATATAGCACGCGAAGCCTATTCTCCCTGTCCTTCCCGCTTCCAGTTTGATCGCAAAGCAAACACGCCAGTCGCCGCTCTCCACTCACCATGTCCGACTCCGAGAGCGTTGACTATCTCCAGCAGGACTTTGACCCTTGGTTGCTGACTGTGCCGCGCCTGCGCTCCATCTTGGTCACGCACAATGTCCAGTACCCTTCGACCGCCAAAAAGTCGCAGCTGGTCGAGATCTTTGAAGACAAAGTTGCTCCATTGTCCAAGAAAATTCTGGCCGCCCGCGCGCGCGCGAAGCGATCTAGCAAAGGCATCGTCGATGCCGACTCTCAAAGCACAACCAGCACCGACTTCTCTGGTGACCACGAGCGCATGGCACCGCCTGCCTCGGCTCCCCGCGCTCGATCGCCAAGAAAGAGCACTCGGGTGAAGTCCGAAGACCCAGACCATCTCGACCTGCCGCCCGCGCCAACGCACACGCCTGGCGCACCCACTCGCGCCAGCCCGCGCAAGAGGCAGTCGCGCTCTGCCAGTTCGCAGTTGCCAACGGCTTCCGACACAGAAGATACGGGCCTTGATACACAAGCACCTCGGCCGTCAAGGGCTGGTCGGCGAACAACACCAGGACCCAAGCTGGAACCGCCCGAGGAGGAAGAGAACTTCTTCAAGCGGACCCCAGAAACCGAGGGTGTCTTCTCCAGCGAAAACCCTTTCCAGAGTGGAGGCAGCTCTCCGCCAGCTCCGGTCAGGACACCCAGCAATCGACGGAAGACCGCAGATATGGCAGGCCTGAACTCTGTCAAGTCCAAGCACACGCCTTCCACCTCCCGAAGGCGAACCGACGGCCCCATGTTTGGCGACTCCAACGACGGCGGTGAGCCGTTCCCTGTCTCCGAGTCCTTCGAGATGCCGATAAGCAAGGTTTCCTTTCCCAAAGCCCCTACAGCCGTTTTACAAACCATCGAACCAGGAGAGGAGTTCACTCCAGACGAGCAGCTAGCCCTTGCGCAGGAGGAACAAAACAATCCCCAACTGGCCCTTGCTCGGAGAAAACCCCGCCGTAATGGCAGATCGAGCCTATCGACCCCGATCTGGGTTCTCTTCACAACTCTTCTGGTCGCATATGGAGCCTGGTACCGACAAGAGAAGATTGCAGTGGGATATTGTGGACTTGGGCGAGAATCGAACAGCCTGATCCCCACAGTCATCCAGCTTCCAGAGTGGGCTACCGAGTTTGCCGATAAGATTGGGTTGCAGAATATAGAACTTCCCGACTTTGCGGTACCCTTTGTGGAGCCGCAATGTGAGCCTTGCCCGCCGCATGCTTATTGCTATGAAGATTTTGAAGTCCGCTGCGAACCCGACTTTATCTTGAAGCACCATCCGCTTTCTTTGGGCGGCCTTGTTCCTCTTCCACCAACATGCGAGCCTGACGGCGAGAAAGTCCGCCGGGTCCAGGCTGTTGCCGATAAGGCAGTTGAAGAACTGCGGGACCGGAGGGCCAAGTTCGAATGTGGCGAGTCGGTCGAGCCAGATAGCCCGCCGCTCGACAGCCCTGCGATTGACGAGGAGGAACTGAAGGAAATACTCACTCAGAAGCGAAGCAAGAGAATGGCTGCGGATGAGTTTGACGAGCTTTGGGCTGCCGCTATAGGAGAAGTCAAAGCCAGAGATGAGGTTGTTATCGACGTGGAAGAAAATGAGTAAGTCTTCGTAATTCCCCTGCGAGTCTCTTGCCCTTTTTCACCTTTTTTTTACTTGAACCTACGCGTTTGCATATCCTATCTGACCACCTGGACTAACCAGACTTGTCGCCACACCCATAGAACGGGAAGTGCCGCCTCCTTTCCAGTCCCCAGACTATCGTCCACCTCTCTCGCTCGGCTTTCGTACACCTGCGCGCTCCGACGCTCAGTCAAACTCGGAGTGGCTCGACACCGTCTCAGCATTGCTGGATTAATCCTGTCGGTGCTCTCGGTCTTTTATGGGCGAAGCCGCTTCCTCTCCAATCGCACCATTTCTGCGCAGGTCCCGGCCCTGGTGAACCAGGTCCTGGATCGTCTTGCGACGCAGAAGGAACTGGCTTTTGAAGACGGCGACGATGACGCCTTTCTCTTCCTCCCGAACCTGCGCGACGATGTTTTGAGGTCGATGCACAGCCTGGCCGAGCGAGACCGCCTCTGGCAGCGAGTACGCGCTGTTGTCGAGCAAAATAGCAACGTCCGCACGGGCCAGCGTGAAAGCCACAATGGTGAGGTTGGCCGAGCCTGGGAATGGATAGGACCTAGCGGGCTCGCGCCCGGCAACGAGGGGGTCTCAGCAGTGCGACGGCGCAAGAGCACGCGTGTTTCGTGGGGCCCGGACGTGAAGGGAGAGACTGAGGAGAAACCCGTCCTCCGCAAGTGGGAGGAGGGCCGGCCAATTTATTGATCATACAATGTCAAGGGGACGCCCATCTTTACGTATTCTTCCATTGTTTAATTTCATGTGTATCTAATACTTTTTATTATTCGCGCTTTTCTTCCGCGAAAACCAAACACACAAATATCCCCATTACACCTGGCAGCATCAGCTCTCACAGCGAGATAGATGGCTAACTGATAGCTACGGGCAACCAGGATTCGATTCAGAGGAAAATTCTACGGGTTGAGACTGAATGACATGAGGGCTGTCCTACAATGCCTGATTTCGAACTGGCGTATTGGGTAGGGGTATGAAGTTGACGTGGACGTGAAGAGGCAATTGTTGTATTTTGTTGATATTGACATATAACTACCCCTGATATTTATATTTTTCAGAAGAGGTGGACTATAATGAAATCAACCATCGTACTTTCAAAACAAATTGGTATTTTCTCTCATTCCCTCTTTTTGCTTCGTTGCTCTTGTTTCAATCACTGGTTGGCCATAACATTGATCATCTTTATCGTTTTCTCTCCCCCTTTTTTTTTTTGGTTTCCATTGCTGCTCGGTGCGCGTTACTTTGGAGGGATGATGCCGAAAAAGATAAACTGGAAAGAAGGGATCGCCCGTGGGGATAGAATGGGCGAATGTATCTTAACCCCTAAGCACTTAAAGACTTAGGATGGCTTAGTTAAGTCAAATATACTCCGTATATTCAGTATAAGACCTATTCATGTATAATCTTTTTTTTTTTTCAATCGGGGCCCAACGAACCGCTTGGTGATGAATTAATCCCACTTCCTCGAGTGAAACCCCTCTCGCCTCCTTATTTCAATTTTCTTAAGAAAACTACCTAACCACCTTTTTGTTGCTCGCCCCTCCCGTAGTTTCTTTCACGCTGTGTAGGTATCCTATGTGCTCCGTGTCTAAGGGTCATTCTAGGTTGGCAACGTGGAGCCAAGCTCCGCCCCTCACATCATGAGCGAAACCGGACGTTAGTCGACAATACGGTTTTCTAACTACCTCTTGTATTGTGGATGTCTAGCACCAGGATGTCGGTGGCTCCGATCTTCATCAGCTCGTCCATCACGGGGGCGATGCGCTTCTTCTCGACCATGGAGCTGACGGCAACCCAACCGTCCTCCTCAAGAGACGTAACGGTCGGTGCGCGCTTCCCCGGCGTGACTCTGGTCGCGTCCGGGAGGCTCGTTCTGGCGATGTTGTACTGGCACAAAACGTATTTCTGTGCGGTGATAACGCCGCCAATACGGGCCGCAATCAGGTCCACCATGGCCGGATTGCTAGGGGCCTTGGACTTGATCAAGATGGCAGAAGAGTCCACAACCGTGTCAATGGCCTTGAGCCCGGCAGCCTTCATGGTCTCTCCCGATTCTGCATGTATTTCGCCGGCGTCAGTAAGAACTGTAGAGAGAAGGAAGTAAACAAAAAGGGAGGCAAAGGAAAAAAAAGGGGGGCTACTAACCAACCAAGTCGACAATTCCATCAGCCACGCCCAGAGCACAAGCCGCCTCCACACTACCGCTCAGCTCAATGATCTTGGTGCGCAGCTTGCGGCTCGACAGGTCAACCGTGTCTGGTGCCACGCCCTCCTTCTCAAGCTCGAGGCGCGCAAAGTACTCCTGGGCCAGATGAACAAAGCTTGTCCCAATGTTCTTCCCGATCAGATCTTGGCCCATGGCGTACTCGCCCTTAGCGGGTACTTGGACCTGCAGACGGCAGGCTCCAAAGCCGAGCTCCATGACGGTTTCGCAGCCCTGGGGCTTGGGGGCCTCCTGAGGGCTGAACTCGCCGCTCATGCGGCGGGCGCGAGCCAATTCGCGCACACCGGCATCATGCTCCTGGACCTGATCAAGGCCCGTGATACCAAGGTCAACGCGACCCTCGCCGACGAAGGTGGGAATGTCGGCAGCGGGCAGGAAGACGAGAGCAATGGGCAGGTTCTTGACCAGGGCAATGTCGAGGCGGTTCTCGCGCTTGAACTGGATGTCGGCACCCTCAAGGAGGTTAAGACTGGCCTGGAGAAGGCGGCCCTCTTATAAGAGAGTCAGCATGGGACGGGCGGCACAAAGGAGGAAATGGGGGGAGGGTGGGTAGGAGAGGAGAGATGAAAAGGGGGCGGGGGCAACGAACTCTTGGGCACTGCAAAAAGGAGGCGGCCTTCGAGGCTTTGCAGGGGCGTCAGCTCGTCTTCTGCCATGCTCGCTGGACTCTTCTCGACTTCGGCTACCAAGGGAAAGAGGCCTTGCTTGGGTGATGGGCGGCGAAGGGACGAGGGAAGGGGGGAACAAACTGATTTACGAGATCCATGGCCGGGTTGCCAAACCAGGACGTGGCGTGCTATAGGCGGATGAGGAGGGGGGGTAGAGTACTGCAGGAGGTGTATTTTTTGCAGTCAGTTAACAATTAAGAATAGACATATTCAGGCAGCGGCAAGGCGATGTCACCAGACGCAGAAAGGCGCGGCGATGGCGGGCATTGCGGGGCTCCACAAGACAAGGCGTGTGCGATGGCGATGGTGAGGAGGGGGGTAAAGGGGGGGGAGGGGGGCATTGACGTACAGCAGCAGTAACAGCACAGCACAGGCCTAGTGACGGTCCAATCCGCGGACGAGATGTTCAGCACGCAGGAATAGTATTATGTACTGGGTCCGCAAAAGGGTGCTACAGTCGTCGTGGGCTTCCAATCTCGTGGCTGAAGGTTGAATTTTCATATTAGAGCCCACACTGTGCCCACGTTCCTGGATCGGAGTCAAGACTGGTGCCCCTCGCTCCCTGTGGGGGGAATGCGGGGCAGCCCATCCCGCCTCTCCATCACTGGCAGTTGGCAACATTACCACTACTCAAGGTGTCCGATCCGATGCACACCTGCAGCTTGGTGGTTGCCTTATTCTAGTTGGAGCATGTATTATGTTTATTATGCTCGTAATGCTGGTAATAAGGCACGCCCGTATAGCCGTCAAATCGTGAATTGTAGTCATCCGGCTCCCCTGCTCGCTATCCAATGTTCACTGGCGGTTTGTATTTCGGTAAGGGTAGGGCTTTGGCTAGCGTCGGTCGATCAACGGCTTCCAATTTTGTTTCGTGTTCAACTGGTAACCAATACAAAGATCAAGAGAAAAGGGATGTGGCTGTCAGATAGAGTTTATATTAAAGACATATTGTTTAGTTCGGACAGCTTTCAATCCAAGTTGGCGGCTCATGTTATGCTTTTGCCCACTACCTACAGAGGTAATGACGTACATACCTAGGTGCTAGTCATGTGTAGCCCCATCAACTCTAACCTGTCCATCCTGAAAAGTGACAATGGAGTGCCTCTAATTACCTACCTTATTTTTGAAAAGAGGATCGGTGATATACGCTGTTTCGAGGCAACTGAGGTGTTACGATGAAATATAGACTTGGAGAAATGATATATGACTGTCTCTTGATTTACAAATTCTTTTTAGGTGAATTTCCCCCAATTTTCTGGTGCCTTACCTATCTATGTACAGACTGTATAGAAGACAATAGGCAGGTAGGTACCTATCTATTTCATCCCCCCTCGAGCCCTTCTTCTGTTGAACGGGTACATGGCTGGTAATGTGGCCAAAAGTGTTCATCCACCTCCAAGGCACTGGCCCGTGCTTACAGTATAACCCTAACCCTGGTTGTATTGGCACTGTCTTGAGCGGTCGCTGAAGTTTCAAGATATAAGGGGGGTAAGCGCTAAGCTCCAGCGAGAATCGCGCTGCGGTATAGCAATTGAGACCAGAATTTGCAGCGAATGGTTATGGGCTCACGCACTGTACGCACAGACCACTTCTGCCAAGGGTACTTGGAGGTGAATGAACACTTTTGGCCGCATTACCAGTACGGATGAGGGAGGGCTTCAGGGGATTCAGCTGAGTCCCTGCAAACAGTGCTGGAGGATACAATCCAACCCTTGTTTGATTATTATTTTTGGTACGTACCGAGCCAGAAGCTCAAAACAACACCAGAACACAGTCGAAAGCCACATTAAAAAAAGGAAAAAAGAGAGCTTTAGTCGAGTGACTCAGAAGATTCTGATATTATCCATTATACTGTAGATAATTTGGTGGTTCGGCCACGAGGCCAAAAAAGTTGGAAATGGTGGCGTTTGCAGGGGAGATAAATAACAGTTGAACAAGGGTTGGATTGTACATGACCGCCCCCTATTCGCGCCTCGCCGGCGAGCGCTTGGCGCCATGGATGCGACAAAAATGCAATAAGAATACGGATGGAAACCCACATGGATCCCGAACAATCCTCCAACTGTAACGACAATGACGACAAGTCGCATCACGGATCTCGTATTCATCTGTATCGGCCGTTAATCGCTGCCCCCAAATTTACCAATACTTTCCCTCTCTTTTTCTTGCTTTTTTCTTTCTTTTTTTCAAGCTGTTGTTTCTTGGGTATCCATCTGTTTCCGGCTGGTGATTGCGCCTACGTTACACAGGCTACGCCCGTCCAACAACCAAAACCGAATTGTGGCAGCCAGTCCGAGACACGTACGAAAACCCCCGTACGACAGCTCGCCAGCCACGGTCCAATTAGTCGGCGATCTACGTTACGCCCATCCCTTCTTTGCTGAGCTGAGGCTGCAGAAACCAGAGCACGACCTGACATGTTGGTAAGGGGATTGCCTATTGCCTGATACCTGACATCTGTTACCCGTTACCTGCCGGCCTTCCCATCCGACGTTTTGCAAATGGCGGCGCGCTTGGTCCGTCGCTCGGCTTGAAAGAATGGCCGAATGTGGAACCACGCAATCGAATCCTTCTCTACTCCTCCTACTAACACTTCACGCCTCGTAGACGATCAGTTGACATTCGATCCGCAACCACAACCCCGCGAGTTCGACGACGAGGGTGGGCGCAGCCAGTCGGGCGATCGCGAGAACCGCCCACCGCCAGGGAACTCAACGAGGGACGGTAGAAAGAGGTCGCCTCAGCGCACCAGGTCGGCGGGCTGGGAGGCGAACGATTGGGGGGTTCGCGACACCGATGCCGACGACAGCGACGAGCTCGATTGGACTAAGATGGCCACCTGGACTGGACAGCCAACGGTGAAGGGGAGCTCCGAGACGATGCGCATGATAATGCTGACCTGCGTTTCTGTCGGCATCACGTTCGTTTACACCCGTCGGATTTCAACCTCCCAAGGGCGCGATTGCTGACGGCAACACCTGTATAGCTTCACCTGGGGCGTCGAGATGACTTGTAAGATGTGCCACTCCTGCCTCTCCTCGATCCTGTGATGCTGACGGCTATGCTCCACGCACAGACTGCACCCCGTACCTCTTATCGCTCGGGTTAACCAAAGGCCAGACGTCAATGGTGTGGATCGCGGGACCTCTGTCAGGCCTGATAGTACAACCCATCGTTGGTGTCCTCGCAGATGAGTCCAAGTCGAAATGGGGGAGACGGCGGCCCTTCATAGTCATGGGATCTCTCATTGTGGCATGCAGTCTCCTCACGTTGGGCTTCACCAAGGAAATCGTAGCTACATTTTTCGTTGATAAGCAGCTCGCCAAGATAGCCACCATTGTCGTGGCTGTCCTGGCACTCTATGTGACTGATTTCGCCATCAATGCTGGTGAGGCTTCCAAATATTTCACTTGTTCCTTGACCCCCTCTGAAGGGACTGGCTAACTAACCTATATCAAGTCATGTCATGCGGTCGAAGTCTCGTTGTAGATACCCTGCCGATACAGAAGCAGCAGTCCGGTGCAGCATGGGGTAGGTCTTGTTGAGTTCGTTGCTGCACTACTTGACTCTAACGCCAGTGTAGCAAGCCGCATGGGCTCCCTTGGTCACATCATCGGCTACGGCATGGGAGCGCTCGATCTTGTCCAGCTATTCGGAACGACGTTGGGAGATACCCAGTTCAAGCAACTCACCGTCATCGCTGCTATGGGTATGCTAATGACTTCGGCCATCACCTGCTGGGCCGTCACCGAGCGAGTTCTCGTAACGGTGCGCCACGACCCAAACCGTGCCCAGGGCCGCTTCAAGGTCGTCCAAAAGATTTGGTCGACGATATTAACGCTCCCTCCGCGCATTCGTGCCATATGCTGGGCCGTTTTTTGGTCGTGGATCGGCTGGTTTCCCTTCCTCATCTACAGCAGCACGTGGGTCGGGGAGACATACTTCCGATACGATGTTCCCAATGAGGTCAGGAACACCAAAGATGCCCTCGGCGACATAGGTCGCGTTGGCAGCACCGCACTGGCTGTATACTCGGCCGTAACTTTTATCAGCGCCTGGATCTTGCCGCCCTTAGTACGAGCCCCTGAAGACGACACATTTACTCACCGGCCCCCGGTCGCCATCGCTCACTGGGTCGAGATCCTTAACAAATTTAAGCCCGACCTCCTCACGACATGGGTTGCCAGCCATCTCATGTTTGCCTTTGCCATGTCACTGACGCCGTTTGCTGCCTCGTTCCGCTTTGCCACCGTGCTCGTAGCTCTGTGCGGTGTTCCATGGAGCATCGCTATCTGGGCGCCCGCCACCTTCATGGGCGTCGAAGTCAACAAACTCAGCGGCGCCATTGATTCAGCTTCTCCAAACGGTGGTAGCCCCGCGCTTTATCGCCGCATGTCGGGCGGTTCCCCTATTGAGATGCGCGGACTTGGGGACCCTCCCCGCAGCGATCCCGAGTCCGCTGTCGCCGAAAACTCGACGGGCGAGCTGAGCGGCGTGTATTTTGGCATCCTCAACATATATTCGACCTTGCCGCAGTTCATCAGCACCTTCATAAGCGCCCTTGTCTTTGCCGTACTCGAGCCCGGCAAGAGCCCCGAGCTGGCCACCGACGCACACCCGAGCGAGCACAGCGACACTGGCGGGACAAACTCAATTGCCATCTGCATGTTTATCGGCGCCATCAGCTCATTGATGGCTGCTTGGGCAACAAACAAATTGAGGTATGTGTGAGCCCAAGCAGTGGTGGCTAGTTTATAAAGAAGCGGCTTTGCGAGTGGGAAGAAATCCGCGGGCAGGGAGTCACATGTAAATAAGGGGAGATTGGAATGGGATGCTCACCCAATGGGAAGGATATTTAGAATTTTGTTGATTTGCATGTATCCGTATTTAGATTTGTTGTATGTAGGGGGAAAGGACAGCAAGGCGTTTCTGTGCTGGGCTGTTTTTTATTTTCTAGCATTGATGTATACCAATTTTCGTTAATCTAGGTGTGGGCAAGTTGACTTTTGATTACCAGCTGGTCTTGATCACCATTTCACAGGCCGATTGCTCTCTTTGGTATCTATACAAATGTCCTGTGGTCCCGAGGATGAAGGGAGACTTGCCAAGTGCATTGCGTACCTATTAATGACTGACTACTGTAATTTTTGAGTTTCTATGACGCTCATGGTACGTGATAGTTCCGAGAAGAACCAGACATCGTTCGAGTCAGCGGCTTACGTCAAAAGAGGACCCCGACCACATGCTCACCAAGGCAAACCAGGCATAGATTATTACTACCTTATAGCATACTCAGACAGCCGGGACTAGCGATACCTATGAGGGTAACCTGTTTTGTTTTCTGCCAGCATTCATCGACCTCGTATGAACACAAGCAAACTTATTAGTTTAATGCCCAGGCCTGAATGACCAGACAGCCGTTTGACAAACTCCGACTGGCAATAGAAAGCTACACCTGCAATCACCAAAGAGTCCAAACTATATCCACGGTGAAAAGACGTTGAGTACAAAAGAGAAGTCCAGATTATTATTTTCGGTATGTACATTGCTTTCGCTTCTCTTCCTGGTTCCGGTTCCCCCTCTCCTCTGTATGTATGTGTGTGTGTGTGTGTATATGTGCTTGTATAGTTTCGAAACAAGCGATCAGTTTCTATCCATTGTGTTTCGACGCAGAAAAAAACTACGACGAACAAGGGGGGGGGGGAGAGTAAGCGGCGACAGCGGCGGGGGGAATAAAACAGGTGAAAAAGAAAAGAGATACGAGACGGTACATATATACATATATGTATGTACGCATCCGCCCCTACCCCCCTTCTATCCACGTGTCTTTTCTCTCTCCCTCTGCCCTTTGCTCACTCCTTCCCCCCGGCCTTTCTTCATACGCCATGCAAATGCAGTTTATTATCCCTATTCAAGGCAGTAGAAAAAGAAAAAGAGATGCTGCTAAAGCAGACAGGCCAGACCAAACCACCGGCATGATGCAATTGTTGTTGTGTTTTGTTTTCTTTCGACCTTCCCACCCCCCAAGCCGAAACAGAATCCCAGCAAATCGGTAGGTTATGATGAAAAGAGATTCGCGCGCGATTCGTTCGTTCGTCCTGTTCAAGAACCGAAAAGGCCGACTGGTCGAACGAAGCCCAAGGCGTTGCAGCGCATGTCCATTGATGTCGGTTGCGATATGCCAACTTCGTCGCGGCCGAAGTATCCAAAACTTTGATCAGAATGCAATATACCCGTGATTCACCACCAGAGGCGTCCACCCAGAGCATATCTCCAAGGGACGAAACGTGGTTTCGACAAAATTATTGATTATCCTTCTCGGTTCGGCTTGTGATTTCGCGCTGAATTTCTTCCTCCCCAGCGTACCTGTTCTGGAGCCCCCGCCCCTCTTCTCACATTACTATGCACTCCTTGTCGTCCTTCTCTACCGCACTCTTCTTGATCTTAGCAGTCCGAGGCGCAGCGACTTCCATCGGAGTCCCACCACTGACGGCAGCTCGGATCGCAGCCAAGCGTAGTTTCGCGCGCTCGTCTCCCGCATCGGCCGCCTTAACATACCAGACGTTGGCTTCCAGTATGTCTCGCCGGCAGCCCACACCCATTTCGGTAAAGTAGCCCACAGCATATTGTGCTTTTACATAGCCTGGTGTCCTTTAGTTAGTGTCCGGGATTGGATGAACAGGCGAGGAGAGAAGAAAGCTATTCGAGTTTGTCGGGTCGAAATGAAACTTACCAAGGTCTGCAGATCTCCGCGCCCACTCATAAGCTTCCTCTTCGTCCTTTTCCAAAACAGGCTCGGCTCCAACCATATACCATGCGCAAAGCCCCATCATGGCGGCCGCATGGCCCCGTTCCGCTGCGCCAGTATAAAAATGAACGCTCAACGCAGGGTCCCTGGGGCACCTGAGCTTGCCGTGTTCATACGCATCGCCCATTCGGTAGTTTGCCTCAGGATGGCCGAGGTCGGCGGCTTGGGTGAATAGTTCGGCAGCATAGTCCTCGTCTTGGAAGACGTCGTCACCATATCCTGTCTCGTACAAACACCCGAGGTGGTAAGGCGCTGCGTTGTACATGGCGTCGGCGGACTCTGCGGCGAGCTTCAGCCACTTGATGCCCTCTCTGTACCGCTTTTCACCCAGATCGCCCGACAAGCACGCTTTTCCCAGCCTCGTCATTGCGCCTGGGTGTCGTTTGGACGCCGCGGTTCGCAAAAACTGAACAGCCTTGGTAGGGTCTTTGCGACAACCCCAGCCAAACTCGTAGCACAACCCGGTGCGGTATGCCGACTCGGCATGGCCATGTTTTGCAGCAAGAACGAAGAGAGGGAACGCCGAGTTATAGTCCTCTTTCCCCTTGCTGAACAGACCCGAGGCAAAACCATCGGCAAGATAGTATTGTGCAAAGGGATAACCATTGTTTGACAGCTTCTGCAGGATCGCACGCGCTTCCCGCACCAGTTCCTGCGCAGAAGATGCTGCGGCCTCCGGAGTAGCGTTGTCCAAGTCTCTCCCAGGATTCGGACTTTTAGTCCTCCTGTGCTCGTCCCAGTTCAAGCCCTGCTCCTGCGCAGTAGATATAAGGAAGACGGCAAAGGAGTATTGGATTTGCGCGTCGTTCGTCTTCTTGACGTTCTGTCTATACATTTCCAATGTTTTCTGTGCGCTGAGCAGTGAGGCATTGTTTCCTACCGCAAGGCGCAACTGCGAATTGTCAAAGGTGATGGGGGCTGGTGCCGGCTGGGGATATGGCACGTTGAGCAGCTCGGCAAACGATGACGGTCTTGTTTCAGGAGATTTGCGCGAGTGGGAAGACGGGGCCCGATTGTGACCACCGCCATATACGTTGGGGGAGCGCCCGCGAGGGCCAAAGTCGGAATACACTGAATATGATGACTGAGGACGCGGCAACGAGCTTCGCCTGTTGTAATTGGAGCTTGGTGTTAAGTGTCGGTTGATGCTGGCGGCGGTCTCAACCAGATTGGGATTTGATTGAGCTCTTGGATCCTGCTCCAACGCAGCGCTTCCCGGACGGGAGAGAAAGGCCGCGTGATGGTATTGCAGCTGGGGCACGGATTCGGGCCGCACGGCGCCATAATCAATAAGTGAACTCTCTGGCGATGCCTTTCCGGACTCGTCTTGGCCGTCTGACACCTCGTTTATACCAGACACAGAACTTGCACTCGTGGCAGCCGAAGAATTCTCGGCCGAGGCCTGCTGCTGAGACGTGCTGGCAGTCGTATCCGATTCCCTGCTATGCCGATTTATGACCTTCCTCCTCGAACCATCACTCAGACTTAGGTCGTCAAAGTCCGGGCTCAGGGTCCCACCAGTGTGACGCAGCTTGGCTGCTCGCAACGCCAGGTTAGGTACTTGCTTCTCAAAGCCATTCGAGAGGGTGTGCACGGCAAAGGCATCCTGCGCCGGACTCTGCTGCTGGACCTGAGCGTGGGCTTGCCCATGGCGAGGTGTATGAGGCGGAGGGGTCGGGGCGTCTGGAGTCTTAGGTAGGGCGCGCTCAAGACGTCTCTGGTCCTCGGTGTCATCGTGCGGCTCGTGTGTCTCGATGTCGGCGTTGGACGGCTGTGCCCAATCCTCGGGCAGGAAGTTGACCTTAACGGGCGAGACGGGAGACTGCCGTAGCCTGGGAGACTCTGCCGACGAGGGGACACCCGGTAGTGGTTTCGAGTTCTCCCCCCAGTCGTAGCGCTCTATGGACGGAAGTGCGCGCAGAGGGACAGGCTTCCGACGGCTGGGACTGCTCGTGATGGTGCTGCTGGATGATGTCTCTTGAGGCAGAGGGTTAGGGGTGACAGCCGCCATTGCGGGCGGCGAGGGGCAGAGCCGAGAGTCCCAAGGTTCGCCGGCGGTTTCCTGGCAACGGCCAAGTCGGCGGAGGGTGGTGGAGAGGAGGCTTCGATGATTGCGAGGTTCAAAGGTGTCACTGTGTTCGTAGCATTTGCGGAAACCCGGTCCTGCCGCTGCGTGGTTTCCTCCTCTTGATCCTTTTGTGGCAATCAATGGGCTTGGGCGGATTAAACTCAAGCGTCGGACGGCCAAACGGCCAAGGTGCAGCAGGGACGAGACTGGCTGGGGGGCGGTTGTGGATTTTACGGATTACTGGTCCTTGGATCAAAGAGTGGGCAGGCAGTGGGCAATTGGGGGGAGCGGCGGGTTTTTTGGCGGGTGTGGCTGTCCTGGGCGGAGAACAGGCCTAGGCTCGGGAGTTCTAGAGGTCCTGGACGCAAACGAGTGACTGCGACAGCGACTGCGGTAGAGAGAGAGAGATGGCAGCGAGAGTGATGGGTCTGTTTAGGTGGAATAAAGATCCAGCGAGCGTCGGGAGTCGGGACAAACAGAAGAAAAAAAAGAGGAACAAGTCAAATCTAATGAACAGGCAATGAAGCGAAACTTGAGGAACTAGCTATTCAGGGACTGGAGATCGGCCGGTCGGGGGCGGACTTGGCCCAACCTACTAGCTGGCCTCGTGGATTGGTGGTGGGTGGCTCATTGCAGACGCAGACGGAGAGCCCAGCCTGACAAACGCAAACGCTGGTCCTCCCCCTACCTATGCGCAGGTATGTACCCAGTCATACTTCATGCAGTGGAAACGCTGGCTCAGTTGCTCGCTGCAGTGCGGAGACCCGAACGGAGACCTGTAAAACGCGAGGTTGGCGGGAGGGGGCCGGGGTGCACAGTGCTGTAAAGGGAGCTTGGGGTGAATAGTGTAGCGCCCCACACTCCACGCAATTCAAGGTTGCATTTTATGGTCTTGGAGCTACACATACCTTACCTCCCTCGTAATCTCCGCTGTCCACCATCTTACGAGTCACTGAGACTGACCGCTTCCATCACTCCTTGTCTCTGTTGCCCAGGGACATTGCGTGATCGTGCCAAATACCGCGACGCCACGAGCCATGTGCTCTCACCCGCGACTCTGCACAAGGAAAGCATTGCATTTACAGGGAACAGATTACTACCTGGGTAGTTCTGCCATGCAGAGGTGGACAGATCCGTCGGGCTGAGGCCCCAATGGATGGATGGTATTACGAAATACTGTGTTATAAGATGGATGTCAAATCCAAAAGGCACGCGCTGACCTGGATGGTTAGACCCTGAATTGGGCCACATCACAGGAACCCAAACGTTCGCTGTGTGTGCCCAGGCAGGCAAGAGCTTTGGTCGTGCCTCCCATCTGTCTCGTGCGAGTTGAAGCTGAACGGCGATGACGGCGGAATGAGGAAGGAGCATTCATACCTGAGGTAGGTCAAGTCAGGCAAGTATGAATAGATTATAGCCTGGCACTGCACCGTGCCCTGCTTGTGCCTCTCCTTCTCCTCATCCCCCACCCAATGAGAATACCTTAGCAGCGGGCTGCCATCCGGGCTTCGTGTCGCCTCCAACCCGTATTTCCAAAAAGTCCGCTCGGTTTCTGCCTCTTTCAGCGGGATCAACAGCTGGAGGGTACCCGTCGACCAAGACATACATGATGAGGTGATGTGAGGATGGGTAGTGCAAGCGGGACCGGGAACTTCTAGGCATGTTCAGGCCATGCTGGCTCCTGGAAAGTGCATGCAAAACCCGCCTTCCATCTTCCTGCTCGACCAGTCAGACTTCCTTCCTGTTTGCGGACACAGAGCGGTGGATTGGATATCAGACCTTCTCGCCGGCCCAGATCTCAAACCCAACAAACCAACCGAGTCGCCAAGCCACCATCCCAGGGTCTCATTCTCTCGGCAGATTCGAGAGCTAAGGGATGCAGTGGTGGCGCGGCATGGCACTGCACGAACGAAACTTTAGGCATTCGTGATGGCGGGCAGCCATCAGCACCTTCGGTATCGTATCCATAGCGAGAGCCACCTACGCTCCAGTTTCTCATTCATCGCCCATTGCCCATCGTCCGCAGTGCGTCACTGAGCTTGGCGAGGAAACGCTGACCGTTTTGGGTTCTCGTGACCAGTGGACTTCCCTCACAAAGACCCTGAAAATATACCCAAGCCAATTCTCGTGGTTGGTATTATACCGGTGACTTCATTTTCCCGTCTATCCCCGAACATCAATATCTTCAAATCAACGTTGAGCCACAAAACACAGGGTCAATTTCATCAGTCGAACCTTGCCAAAACCGTCGTCCCATCCTTTTGTGTAGGTGCATGCCTCGATCCCTCTCCTTGCGCTCAGGCAAACTCTTTTCGCATAGCTTCCGCAGCCGGACGAGACTGGGCTTCGACGCCGTCCAGGCTTACCGCTTGGCACGGCTATTGGCGATCTCTGTAAACGCTTCTTGAAACGTCGGTATCGGCTTTCCCTCGTGACGCCATGTGGAACACATAAGCCAAGCCGGCCGAGCTTGCTCAGCCTGTTGCCCGCTCACGAGTCGCCAGCCTGTTCTGAGCATTCTTTGAGAGGCAAAAAAAGGCCAAAAGTCGTAACCTGCACTCCAAGTAGGTATTTCAGAACTTGGAAACCGATCTCCAAGAAAAAAGCTAAGACTACCACATGCTTGCCCAAAGTCACATCGATCGTCAGGGTTCATCCGGCTGCAACCAAACTAAACCAGATCCTCTCTGTCAGCCCCCCTTCCCCGCCGTCCGTGGTTCGTACAAAAAAGCTTCGCTCGATCCTACCCCTGCTCCCTTACAATGCGAGCATTTGTAAGGGCTGTGTTGAAAGGAGCCAACAGCTTATGGAAGAGGAGATCTATTATCCAATGCGGTGCTCTTTCTACCCAGTGCACCACTCTTACGCGCGTGGATGGCATTCCCGAAGATGAAGCAAACACACAGCTGATCACATTTCTCTCGCCGTCCAAGTGCGCGAAGGGACCTCTTCGGGAACGGCGCCCAGGGGAATGTTGGGGAACAAACCCAAACTCGGACGATCCAGCCGAAGCTGTCCGTACCGTAATTATATCCCGTATGGGCTCTGCAGATGACAAAATAGCTCACCTCGTCTGAGATGGCGTTGGCGTAGACGGAGTTCCGTTCGATCCGTCAGTGGCTTGGCGTACGGAGCCGACTGGACCCTATTGCGTTGTCAAACCTTTTGTTGTTTTGAGAATCTTAAGAACTCCGACATTGGTCCTCTCTCCTCGTCATCGTGTTTCTAAAACGGCCTCAGAAGAGACAAGGCGCTCATTGCACGTCAAGACATGTTTCTCGCTGAAGCGACTGAAACACCTTCCCAGAACAGGCGAGAGGGTAGCTACGCAACCAGGAAACAGGCTCAGGTGAGGTGTGTCGCTGGACAAAGCATGCAGATCAAAGCCTCTCCCCAACCTCGACGTCGACAAATCAGATGCACGACCAGGTTGCACTGGCCTCTTGCTCTTGGGGAAGGACCTTCTTGAAGAATTGCCGGCGCTAGCGACAAGCGGACTTGGGATTTTCCATAGAACTTTTGCCCCTCTCCTTTCTTCGGGCTTTCTTGGTTGTCACAGCCTGTTTGTGCAACGAACTCCTTGAGCAGCAGGGGAAGTCCTTCGGCCCTCCTCCTTGTTGCGGCCAAAGCGTAGTGAGTTTTTGTTGGTAGATATGAAGGAGGGTCTTTTATGAACGAGAATAGCCTCTTGTTACTGAAACCTAATGACGGGATCAGAAATCGGAGCAACCAAAGCTGTTCCGGGGAAAAAAGGAGACACGTGCACGTGCATTGTCAACATCAATCACTGAGCGAGTTGTAATTACGCACAAGGCTGGGTTGGTCGTCAAAGAAAGGGGCAATACAATACAATACGTAAGGGGCCAGCCAAAACGAGACGGAAGTGAATATCAAAAAGGAGTTGCACAATGGCCCCAGGCCATGGACACGGGCTGACGAGGCTGGGAGAGGGGCCAGTCTTGACCTACCCGCCCGCCTTGGCTTGGAAGCCGGATGAAGACGGGTTGTCTCATGGAAAAATAGAGCGACGACGCTGAGTGGTTGGTGACCCTCTCGGGAAGGCCTGATGATGCATTAGGTCGGCACCAGGAGACGGGAGAACAGCACACGTCCCGCGCCTCTCTGACAGGAATAAGTGACGACAGGCTTCCATTCCGTGGAATTTCCACCAGAAGGAAGCCGTTGATACGTCTTAGATCTTCAACACTAGGAATGTCGTGAGCAGCTCATGATATGGGCCTCAGTTTGCGCTTTTCTTTTTTGACTTCCATCCGATAAAACATGGCAACACTTGCACGAGCGCGCAGCAAACCAGCGTGCCGCCCACGGACCTAAAGCCAAGTCTTCAAGGCGGCCTTAATGTCACTTGTCAAGATCGAGCGGGACCAAAGCACGCGGCTCGAGTGGAATGTGGGTCGAGGTGGATGCCCTTGCATTCGTCTCAAAATCGTATAAATCGGGTCTTATACTTTAAAAGACGATACTATGTATAGTATAATCAGGAGGGTATCTGTACGGACAAGATGTCATCGCATGTTGCTGCCATGGGAACCAGTTGGGTAGGTGGAGGGAACCTACCGTTTTGCAGCCATTGAACGAATGGCATTCCAAGAGGAGCCATAAGGAAGCCCGTGTTGGACCCTCTTCCGGCTGTTGCCCCTGGCACCTGCTTTTGCTGACATCCATGGCTGGCTGACATGGTTTGCATGGGGTCAGCGGCGTCGGCTTTTCGAAATAGAACTTGGATGGATCGGGTTCAGAGGCTCGCATAATGTCCTTGCTAGTGGTTTATTTCCACCTATTGTAAAAAGAACCGGGTGCGTGGCCTGAACGTTAGTTAAGATCAAACTTGCTAACAGCCATTGTTGATCGGACGATCTGACACTTGATAAAATTCGCGGACTCTCAAGGGAGGCAGAATGAGTCCGAGGTGCGGATCCCTTTATCATTTTGGCCTTCATAACCCCAACCCCAGAAAACTCGAAGAAACACTGTGCATGTTGCCAATACGAATACCTATCCCCCCCGGCTGCATTTCACAACAATAAGAGCATGCCCAAACCCTAAAGAATACAGTGAGAATATTCCATGAGGACTGTGTGGAATTTCCCTGGCAAGGGATAGCACGGGTCGAGGACTCGGGAGAGAATCTCGAACAAACTTCACTTCACCTCGCAGCTTTTACCTTTCTCGCATTCTGTTGGTTCCATGCTTGTCGTCAACCATCCAACGTCTCTCGTTCGTTCGCCTTACAGCGATTCCGCTCTTTTCGCTACCGTTTCCCTACGTCTGCAATATCCTCATTGATTTTTAGTTTTTTTTAGGCTTTATTGTCTTCCAACGTGCGCTGCGTCGAGCGCTCGAAACACCGGGTGCTGGTTTCGTTTGTCGCAGCGAGAAGCGAAGAGGATCAGACCAATCTGTCGCTCCATCACCGGTGCCCTTGAAACCACTGCTAAATACCTACCTACCATTCATTGACCATCGGCCTTGCCCGCCAAGCAACCTGTGGCTCTCTGTTCTTCGCTAGACAAAATCTTTTCGATATTTTTTTTTTATCCCGGGCAGCAACCACCTAACTGGGGACCCTGCGCCGCTGCATCGCAGAACCTGTTGTTGTCGCAGGCGATGAATTCTACTGCACTGTACTCTGTCCTGCTCTCGATGGACAGCAACAGCTTGTAGTGTTGTAGTCGCCTGTCAGCTTGTTTCTTCCAAAGTAGGCGTTGCTGAGCAGGATTGCGCACCTCATTGGTTTGGCGCACGCAAGCCCCCGTCTCCTAAGGAACAGCAACCCCTCGTCGCTACGCCCAGCCCAGCACAGCCAGCAGGGCCCGCAGCGCTTCCCCCAACATACGAGCTATCCAAAAATCGCCCGTCATAACCTGCCATTTTCCACATAACAAACCAGTAGGTTGTTTTCCTAATAGCCTTGACCACAACAATGCGAGCCTCTTTGTCTGACTTCTTGTGATTGGAGTTGGCTTCCAGTTATTCGTCTCATCTGAAGACTTGCCCTTATTCTTTTTGGTCGCGCTGCCGGCCTCTGCAAAGCTGACTACTACGCCTTTTGACGCGACCAACAAAAGCGGCCTGAACATTGGGTGAAGCAGCCTTTAATCCCCCCAGGCAGGTCCGTAACAAACATCTCTTGCGGATATATTTTCTTGGAAGATCTTTCGGCTTGCTAACGCGCTACCCTCTCTCAGCAGCAACCATGTCGCTTCCCGAGAGACCGGGAGCAACCCCCTCGTACGAGGAGCGGACCAGCTACCGCCAAACCCCGTCACGACGTCGACCACCAGCAGACATCGAGGCCAGTGCCTATGACCCTGTAGCAGGACAGTCTCTCCATCAGCGTGCGCCATCAATAACTTCTTTCGCCGAGACCATACTGTCTCCTAATTCCAACGTAGAGAGAACCCCTTTGTCGCCCACCCCCGACCGAGGTCATCCGTCCGAGCCCGGTTTCCAACGCAAGAGGAGTCTCATCAGGCCGGAACGAAACCGCATTGGCAAGGACCACCCAAACTACCACTACCGGAAACATGCCGCCAACATGAACACTCTGCCATCGTCCACTGGCAACGACCCAATTCTTGAAGACGTGGAAGGGGGTACGGATCTCTCTGGCTCGAGAAACGACGATGCTGCCTCTGACGATTCCCCCCCAAGGCGAAAGCGCTCGTCAAAGCCCCGCATGGAGGCGACGGAAAAGGCAGTCAGAACACGGCGGAGGGCGTCGAGCGGCGCAAATCATGGGAAAATCACAAAGCAGTCGTCGAGGCGTCACCATAAGAAGGTCGAGGTCGAACAAATACGGCCCCCCAACTTCTGGAACTTCTATTGCGCCGTCGTGACGTTCTGGTGTCCGGGCTTTGCTCTCAGGTGCTTCGGCATGACGACAAAGGCTCAGCAGAGAGCGTGGAGGGAAAAGATGGGCTTGATCAGCATCATCTTGTTCATCATGGGCGTCGTCGGATTCCTCACCTTCGGCTTCACCCAGGTGGTCTGCGGTAGCCCTCCACTCCGATTGCGCGCGAATGAGGTCAGTGGCGGATATATGATCTTTCATGGATCAGCTTACGACCTCGCCAACTCCCATCATCCCGTTGCCGAGGGCATACCTCTCCGCCCCGACGGCCGGGGTGCAAACGTTCTCTACGATCTCCCAGTCAAGCACGCCGGACAAGATGGAAGCTTTCTGTTCCAGAATGTCAATGGCAAATGCAAGGGACTCATCAACCGGGCTCCAAACTCGGACGTACCTACTGATCCGAACGGCAATTTGGCATGGTACTTTCCCTGCACTACGTTTAACCAAGACGGTTCCTCTACGCCGAACACGACGGTCCCTTATTACCTGGGCTACTCATGCCACACCACAGCAGCATCCAGAGACACATTCTATTTAACTCTTAGTGCCCCAGCTGATGTTTACTTTACCTGGGACGACATCAAGAATACCTCACGCAACCTCGTTGTTTATTCTGGCAACGTTCTCGATCTTGACCTCCTCAACTGGTTCAACGACACGCAGGTGACATATCCTGCGCGGTTCAAGGAATTGAGGGATAGGGGATCCGCAGCGAACCAGGCTATTCGCGGGCGTGATATTACGCGGGCTTTCCAGTCCTCGGGCGACAAGCATAATGCCGATTGCTTTGAAGAGATCATCAAGGTTGGTACTGTCGATACCGACACCGTTGGCTGCATTGCTTCTCAAGTTGTCCTATACATCTCACTCGTTTTGATTCTATCCGTGGTGGTTGCGAGATTCTTGTTGGCCATTGTGTTCCAATGGTTTATCAGCAAGTCATACGCCGCCGCCAAAACCTCACAGACATCAGACATTCGTAAACGTAACCGTCAGATCGAAGACTGGACCGAAGATATTTATAGAGCCCCACCACGAATGCCCGGCGACATTGGGAGCAGTGTTAATGGCTCTGATCGTATAAGCAAGCGCAGCAGCACTTTCCTGCCCACAACCTCTCGGTTCTCGGCCATATATGGCACGGAGAGGAGCAACCGGAAATCCCAACTGCCTACCACAATGGCAAGCCAAACTGCCACGGGTCAGCTTATACACCCTGGCTCCATGTACCGACAAGGAAACGACAGCCGGTCAAGCTTCCTGAAGGGTGACCCGTATACGTCGAGCGGCAGCCCTACGGACGGCCCGGGTCCTGCTGGCTTCATCCACGAGTCCGTGGTTCCTCAGCCACCTTCGGACTGGATGCCGTTTGGCTTCCCCTTGGCCCATGCGATTTGCTTGGTAACGGCGTATTCCGAAGGTGAACTAGGCATTCGGACAACACTCGACTCGGTTGCCATGACCGACTATCCCAACAGCCACAAGGTCATACTTGTTATTTGCGATGGTATTATCAAGGGCCACGGGGAGACTCAGTCCACCCCAGACATCGTTGTCGGCATGATGAAGGATCACACCATTCATCCCGATGAAGTCCCGGCATTCTCTTATGTGGCAGTCGCAAGCGGTTCCAAGCGGCACAACATGGCCAAGATCTACTCAGGTTTCTACGACTATGGCGCTAAATCCGCCATTCCTCTGGAGAAGCAGCAGCGAGTGCCGATGATGGTCGTTGTGAAGTGCGGCACCCCTGATGAAGTCGTCAAGTCTAAGCCTGGAAACCGCGGCAAGCGCGACAGTCAAATCATTCTGATGTCCTTCCTTCAAAAGGTCATGTTCGATGAGCGGATGACCCAGCTCGAGTACGAAATGTTCAATGGGCTCTGGAAAGTCACGGGTATCTCGCCCGATTTCTATGAAGTCGTTCTCATGGTCGACGCCGATACCAAAGTCTTCCCCGACAGTCTGACGCACATGATCTCCGCTATGGTCAAGGATCCAGATATCATGGGTCTCTGTGGAGAGACCAAAATTGCAAACAAGAGAGCCAGCTGGGTCTCGGCCATCCAGGTGTTTGAGTACTTCATCTCCCACCATCTGGCAAAGTCGTTTGAGTCGGTCTTCGGTGGTGTCACCTGTCTTCCCGGCTGCTTCTGCATGTATCGTATCAAGGCTCCCAAGGGTGCCCAGAACTACTGGGTGCCCATCCTCGCCAACCCGGATGTTGTCGAGCACTACTCCGAGAACGTGGTTGATACTTTGCACAAGAAGAACCTTCTCCTGCTAGGCGAGGATCGATACTTGTCCACTCTGATGTTGCGCACTTTCCCCAAGCGCAAACAGGTATTCGTGCCGCAGGCTGTATGCAAGACGACGGTTCCAGATACGTTCATGGTCCTGCTTTCTCAACGGCGCCGGTGGATTAACTCGACAATCCATAACCTCATGGAGCTGGTTCTTGTGAGGGATCTGTGCGGTACCTTCTGCTTCAGCATGCAATTTATTGTCTTCATCGAGCTTATTGGTACCCTTGTTTTGCCTGCGGCAATTGCCTTCACCTTTTACGTTGGTAAGTTTGCGTCATCCTTCCCTCTTAATATTAGCCAGCTGGCTTGCGATCTGTCTTTTAACTGTCGTCTAGTCATCGTTTCCATTGTTCACTCGCCACCTCAAATCATCCCACTGATTCTTCTTGGGTTGATACTGGGATTGCCAGCTATCTTAATCGTCGTGACGGCGCACAGCTGGTCATACGTGGTGTGGATGATGATCTACCTGTTGTCACTACCGGTCTGGAATTTCATCTTGCCCACTTACGCGTTCTGGAAGTTTGATGACTTCTCGTGGGGCGAGACGAGAAAGACGGCAGGAGAAAAAGTCAAGAAGGCAGGTATCGAGTACGAGGGCGAGTTCGACAGTAGCAAGATCACGATGAAGCGGTGGGCTGAATTTGAGCGCGACCGCAGGAACAAGAACAACTACTGGAACTCCAAGGATAATGTTGGCGCGAGTCAGATACAAAGCCAAGGCCAGTATGCCGATGAGTATTATTCCGATGCTTAGGTTAAGGAAGGTTGGAAAGTGTTTCAAGCGACATAGTGCTAGTTGAGTTACCATCGTCAGTGGCAGCGGCAAGCGATGTTCCGAATTACGTTGCAGGAGAAATAAAAAGGGCTGGGTGGGTGTGTTTGAAGCGAAGCGAGCAGTTGCTCTCGGTTTCGGTATATCCCTCTGTTTCGTTTTCAGGCCCAGAGGAGGCGTGTTTCTTTTTTTACTCTCCCATTAATCATCTTTCCTGTCTTCTCTAAGTCTATAGGTGTCTCCAAGTTTAGATCGATCTACGGGCATTCGGATGGCGCATCTTGGGTTTCCTACTCGCGCTTGAGTTCATTAAGAGGAAGTCTTCCTGTAAATAGTCAGTCGCATGACGGCCGGGACCTCGTCGTTTGTAATCTCCAGTCCTTTTTACGCTTTCTCTCTCAGTTGCCTAACGTCGCGTAACTCGCGGAGTCCATGTTTGAAGAAATAGTTATGCTGAATTTGTCCCTTTTCCCTTGACGGGATGCCAAGTAGGTTGGCACGGCCACAATGGATTCAAGGATTTTTTTTATTGCTCCTTTTGTGTAACCGCCCTTTCTTTGGCCTGAGGCCAAATAGGAGTAAAGAGCCAGAGCTGAACCCAATCATCCCGAGTGTGCGCGCGCCTATTTGCAACGACGGCACTTATTTCGTCGGGTGTGTCATATCATATGAACTCACAACAGGACAGGACTTTTTCGCTCCCACCCCTTCCTCTGAGCTGCATGTCATCCTTTATTGTTATCCAATTGTGGGAAGGAAACGCGGGGGCGACAGGCGTAAACAACTGGCAAGGCATTAACCCGTACATAGCGTCCATGTCATGTCATGAAGTTCGGGGGGGAAACAAAGGGAGAAAAAAAGACGGCTGAGATCTTGAAGAGATCGACAGGCAGAGATTTATTGTCTGTGTCGGGTTCAGCTGCCGAGAGACCTTTTTTTTTTCTGGCGACTGGCCAATTTCATGATTGCCAATACGAAGGTGTTTCAGCCACTTTTCCAAGGGTGTGTCGTCATGAAAGTCACGGTACGCCCCCCGAGAACAAATCTCAAGAGGGGAGAGAAAGAATGGCAACAACAGGCCAAGCAAATTGGTTCCAGCCCAGGTGTGTGCCCCGATCAACTTGACGGAAAATGAGATTTTTCTTTTTCAGTGTATATCCCCTGCTTCCGTCCGTTCGCCGGACTTCCCTCGTGAACTGCTGCCCCTTATTTCGAAGCAGATGTGATATATCATATTGCTTTTGGTGAGAGAAGGGAGGTCAGAAAATGGTGGAGACACCCGATTGGTTGTGGTAATCGGGATGATCCAGTATGACAATGACGATGGAAAGAAGGGAAACACACACCGCTGCTCCGGCAGGGAACACCTTTTTTGTCTGTTCATTTTCTGTTTTGTTCCCTTCTTGCTTTATGTGGGGAATCGTGATGACCTCGACTGCCGACCTAGCTTCATGGGCTAGGTAAGTAGTTGGCGGCAGGCAAATGGGGTGTGTTCTTTTCTTCATTCCATGTATGCCAACCGTGCATGTGGATTCGAGAAATACACGAAGGAAATCAGCGGGTCGTTCAAGGATCTAGCTGCAGCCACGAGCTCCTCCGGCACAAAAACCAAGGTTGTCGCGAACTGCGGTTGCAGGGAAAGATGCGGGTCGACTTACTTGTAGTTTGGGGGTCAAGTTGCTGAAAGAACTTCGTCCCATCCATCCGTTCACCCCCGCATGCCATACAGTTCAGTCTTCGACTAGCTCCTTCCGCTTCAGTCCGAGACGGCTGTGCGCGTAGAGAGACTCAGACCACCACTCGAAGGCCCGGGGCTCATCGGATGCAGACTCCCTCTACCTAGGTCGGTAGGTACGAAAGACGAGAAGAGGACGATGAGACAGACAGACCACCAAGGTGGTTGAGAGAGGGGTTCACAAGGCTTGAGATAAGCCGGGATTGCACAAAACTCGGATGAACATCTTGTACAATACAATACTTGCTTTTGCGGCTTCAATCCACAGCGTAAAGTTAAGGTAACGTTGGGGGGAGCGGGAGCCTGTGGGTAACGGCCACGCGAGAACGGCCACGAGACCCTCAAATGTGTATCGCTTTTTGGTTGGTTTTTTTTGGTATAGTCTTTGGTCCGGGCACCTGCATGGCCAGACGGTATTTGTCTTACCTGACAAACATGCAGGTAGCCGTCTAGGACAGACACAGACAGGTAGACCAGAGGCCAGGAGGGCAAAATATTTGGTAGCTGAGGAGGGGGGCCAAAAGGGTCAGTCGGTCGCAGGCAAGGGTTCCTTCATGTAGAGCCCGAAATAACCAGATCGTGCAGAAGTTGAAGCTGAACACGGATGACACACTCCACCCAGTTGGTTGGATCGCGTGTGAGGCGTCGAAACATGCGGGGGTCTCTGCTGTATTCTTCAGCCAAGCTTCCCTTGGCGCATTGGAACATTGGGACCTTACCAACCCCAGTTCCCCAATCCGTAGTTAGATTGTACATATACCCCACTCCAAGGTAATTAATCATGGCTGAAGAAGCGCCCACGACCTCACTTCGCCCATGAACCCAGCCGTGCGAGGTCGACACGCCAACAATTCAAACCGTACCACACTCACTCAGCACACGGAACGGTCGCCCCAAGATTTCGAGTGTCGACCGAGGATTTCTACATTCTCGTCGGGTCTTCCATAGGCCCCTCTTATCCAACGCCCCCGCCTGCTGTTGCGACCACTGCGGAGCATTTTGCCTTTTTAGCTCTCCTGGCTTTGGATGCTGAGCGATTATACCCCTCCAAGACTTGGGTTGTTACCTTCTCTCTCTGGACCCGCTCAGGGCCCAATCCCGATGGTGCTTGAAGAAGCAGAGTGACGATCGCAAAAGGAGGGAAGGCCTTCTCAAACCCATGAGCCACAGGCACCAATCTCCCTGAAGCTGGGAGCAGACCAGTGCCGAAGACAAAAAAAAAGCAAAAAGCCAGCTGGGGCGCCTCTGCCCAATGCGTCCCAACCTGGCGCCATTTGTCCTGTCACTTAAGACCGCCCGTTGACCATGCGCCCCGGAAACCTTCTGTCTACCGGCGCCGGCTCCTCATCCTCTCCTTCTTCATCATCTTCTTCCACCTCCTCCCCGACCTCTCTTCCTTCTCCAGTGCACGGCCGGCCCCACGGACCTAGCACTGTGACCCTCTCTGCCCCTTCCACCTCATCTTATACGCTCAGCCAGCAAGATGACGACACCTTGATGACATTTGCCGACGACGAGGGGGAGGACTACGACGTCGGACAGGGTGACGAGGAGAGTGAGGAAGAGGACAAGGACGACGGCGGCGGCGGCGACGACGAGGAAGGGGACGACGGGAGTCTCGGCTACGGCTACCATCCTCATCCTCACCCTCATCATCATCATCACCATCATCAGCCTTTTCCTGCCCAACACGCCTTCTTTAGTCACGTGAACGACTACATTTCAGATGACCTCGACATGTCTGATAATTCCGGTGCTCCCTTGGTCAACTACCTCGACGTTGCCAGCCTGCTCACCAACGAAATGGACATGGATCTTTCAAACGACTCGGGCGACTATGAAGACTACCAGTTCAATAATAACGACAACAATGACAGCAATGACCATGTTGGCGACGGCGACGGTCCTCAAGACATTGAACATAGCAACGATATGGAACCTCTCCATCCCAGCGACATGCAATTCACCGCTACTCCGCATTCCGCAGCGTCACTCGCTCTGGGCTTCGTAAGTATGCTTTATAACGCTGCCCACACGGCAGTCTTGCCGCCGGCTCTTGATCCGACGTCACAGCTGGTGCAGCTTGCGGCCGGGGCAGACGAACAAGCCGTTGCGGCCTGGTTCGAGGGCACCCACCCAGTCCCTCTCACCAACCCAAATCCGAACACGCTTGGCCCACACAACTTCCGCTTGATAGACTTCCTTCACCATTGGGCACGCCAACCCCGTCCGTTACAAGGCATGTCTCGAGCAACTGGCCAATGTCCATGGCCAAGCAAGATCAACGAGCTATCTGCTCAGCAGCTGTCTCATGTGCAATATGCCGATCTCGATGGCGACCTGTGTGATATCCAGGGTATTGATTGGGAGGATCTTGGGGTCACGAGGAAAGAGGCGCGAGAGCGCCGATTAAACACGTACAACAACTATACCAATATGCAACATTCTGACAGGTGGACTGTAAGTGTTTTCCTGTCCCTTAAGCCTAACTTGAAGCTCATCAGTGCTGTAGCCAAATCTCCCGGACGTGAATCTACCTCGGAGGGAAAGCTATTTCAGGTTCCGCCGTCTGGACGTACGGCGCAACATCCACCTCACACACTTCCAGCTGCGCAATGTGCTTGGGACCGCGTCTCGCAGTCGCGCCTTTTACCCCGGCATCAATGCCGTCCACCAGTTCAACCCTATCTCGGGTGATAGCCAAACGGTCATGAAGCTCGGCCAAGGGGCCGGGGCCAAGGTGACGACCATGGACGCCGAGCATGGCGTCCTGGTAGCCGGCACCTTTGGCGGCGAGTACATTCTGCGCCATCTCGACGCGGACGAGCCTGAGGAATCGGCGTGTCACGATGGAGTCATCACCAGCAATGCTAGCGGCATTACCAATCACGTCCAAGTTCACCGAGCTCGCGGGTCCTCGGCGCCTGTTGCCGCCTTCGCCTCTAATGACTGCTCCTTCCGCGTTTTGGACCTTACCACCGAGATGTGGCTTTCGCGGACGACGTTTGACTTTCCCCTGAACTGCACCGCTCTCTCGCCGGACCGGCGGCTTCGCGTCATGGTGGGCGACCATTATAACGTAATCATCACCGCTACAGAGTCAACACTCCCTGGTGGGAAACCCGAGATTCTGCAGGAGCTTTCTGGCCACCGAGACTTTGGCTTCGCTTGCGCCTGGGCAGACGATGGGTGGACGTTGGCCACCGGTTTCCAGGACAAAGCAATCAAGATTTGGGATGCCCGCTGGTTCACCGACAGTTCGGGATACGGTGCCCCTGTGTGTACCGTACGCACCGAAATGGCCGGTGCCCGCAGCCTACGCTTTTCACCGATCGGCAGCGGCATGCGTGTCCTGGCTGCGGCCGAGGAGGCCGACTTTATCAACATCATCAATGCCCAAACTTTCCGTTCCAAGCAGACCATCGATATCTTCGGTGAGATCGGCGGCATTTCCTTCTCTGATGACGGCCAAGACCTAAACGTTCTGTGCTCTGACCGCACACGAGGTGGGCTGCTCCAGCTAGAGAGATCCGGGATCGGGCGGGAGGCAACATGGAACCTGAACGAGGGGCAGCAAAGTCTCAGACGCCATCGATGGTGCCGGGGGGCCAGCTACGACTGGCCGCAGTCACATTTTACAGAAGAGAGACGTGTCAAGGAGACGCTCTCGCGGCGGCGGCGGAAAGGCGCATCGCTGGACGCGTTGGAACCTTTTTGAGTTGGCAGAATGGTATCAGTCAGTGAGTAAAGCAAGACTTGTATTCTCGATATCTAACTCTGGCGAGTGGTCTCGTGGTGATCGTAGGGTATGGGGCTCAGCTAGCAGCCTCTGGACGAGCGAGAAATATGGAAGCTTTCAACACCTACCCTCTGTCCTAATGAGCGACATGAGACACAGCCGTCTTAGAGAGACGAAGACTGTTCGGCATTCCTTGTCACATCATTGGAACAACCCTATAGATCCCCATTCTCTCACCGTGTTCCCTGGAATATGGCTGGGTCAGCGTCCGAACGAAAGAGGCCATCCTCTCGTTTTGAACAGCCCAAAAGCTCATATGGGTTTCTATCGCCGTCTTTCAATCTTGATCATAGAGGAAATATCCAGGGGGTTCACACCGTTGCAGATTTGCAAACAAGACGCCGGTTCGCGGGAGAGGGGCGAGCATAGCAAATTAACATGTATATCGGATGGCTCAGAGGGAAATATGGACGTCGAGGGGTACGAAGAGGATCGGATGGTTCCCTCTACGTTGCACCATCATCCGTTTTTAACGTTTCCCTTCTTCTTCTATCTGTTTATTTCACTTGTAACGATTCTATTGGCAGTTCAGGAGCAATTGCCCACGGAGTGCCATATGTTTAGCTCGGGCCTGGGCAATTGCGGATGCGGATGCGGGTATATATATATATGTATACAGAATGAATATTCGGAAAGGAGCATGGGGTGTGCCGCTCATTCACATCGCAACCGAGCAGCGAGCCTAAGCGCGCAGGTTGGGTGTGGAAAGACAGGAGATTTTATAAGGGAATATGAGTAGAGATAGTGGGAATATGGCACTTTATATACCTATTACATCTGCTGTTAATTGGTTTACGCCCTTTTACGTATCTAGGTTGATACCCCTTTCTATCCGAGTAAGGACGCCGATTGAAACTGTATCAATGTACAATACATGGCATGATTATGGTATACTATTATGATAGAAATATAAACAAGGAGACAAAAGAGATGGCAGATGCATCACCCGGACTCGGCAAACAAATATTTACCGACAAACACTAAATACCAAACAAATACAAGATTATTAACCAGAAGCTCAGTATCCTATAGCTGAAAAGGAGCTCGACAAAAGTATGAGGCTACCCCACACGTCATCAAGGTTATAGGGCGTCATACCATGCCCCCGCCAATTCGCTTTCTTCAACTGTCAACTTTTTCTGACCACTTCATTCATTATTCGTTTTTGCGATCTGAGGTGGCCATGGTCCGACAAAGGTTGTTTTCAAGATCGGCGGCTGACGGCCATGAGGTGTATATACACAGGTACTATACTCGTAGCAAATACATAGCTGACAACTGGACAACAACCCATTTACCTTTTTACTGTCGGTTTCCGAGTTTCATCGTGCGGTCGTCGATCCCCATTTTCCCCGGCTTGGCTTAAGCACCAAACACCTCGCCGCAGCCCCACGACTGCTCACACCCGCAGGCACCAGGCTTCTTCCATGGATCGTCGGTGAATGAGAAGAAAACGACCTTTTGACCCAGCGCGTCCTTGATAGAGCCGATGGCGGCCCGCTGCTGCTCAGGGCCGGCACAAGCATCTCCGTTGCAGACGCCGTTCTTGGGCCAACCTGTCTCCATGACGTAGCCTGGCTTGCCGCAGACCTTCTCCACCATGGACAGTTGGCCGGCTACAAAAGGACCAGCGTTCTCAGGCTTGGTGCCGGCGTTGAAGTAGGCGTGGGCGTTGCATGCAACGACATCAATGACGGAGCAGATGGACGAAACATCCTGGTCGAGCCAAGCCGAGACAACATCAGTAGTGGTGAAAGGGCCGGTGTAGCCGACGGAGCCAAGCTCCCCCTTGACGTGGACAATCAGATCCGTCAGTTGGCCAACGGTGCAGAACTTGTTGAATAGGGCCTCGTTGGCAACCACCACCAATGACACCAGATCCCACGCAGCCCACTCCTTGATAGCGGCGACCTGGTGGGCAACGTCGGGCGAGTTGTTGTCGCAGCCAACCTTTCCAATGAAAATGCCGATGATCATCTTGAGCCCGTTGGATGCAGCTGCGGCACCAACACTGGGGAGTGTGTCACAGTCGGTCGAATATACGCGAACCGTAGTGAATCCGGCGCGGGCAATGGCCTGGATATCCAAAAGGACCTCAGGGGCAGACTTGCAATCACCGCCCGGTGTATATGGCGTGTAAGTCATGGCCCACTTGTCGCCCGTTCCTCCGAGGGTGGGCTTGCTGCTGGTAGGGGGTGGCTTCTTGGCGGCAGCCGCCTGCGCGACGGGTGCGGCGGCAGGAGGGTTTGCAGCAGCAGCGACAGTCGGGGCGGGGGGAGGGGGGGCCTGTGTAGTAAAGGGGCAGTACACAACGGTGGCTGTCTCAACGATGGTGGTTACAACGGCGTCGGCGGTGTAGGTGCCTGGGTAGTACGTAGTCACGACAGGAATCACAACCGTCTTCGTTTCGGTGACTGCCGTCGTGATGGGGCCAATGGTGTAGGTGCCGGCCGAGGGGCAGACATAAGTGGTCGTCTCGATCACGCTCGTCACCACGCCGCCCTCGGTCTTGGTGGTGGCATAGGGGCAGACAACAGTAGTGGCCGTCTCGACAATGGTCGTGACACCACCGAGGGTGTGCGTTCCGCTAGGAACCACCGTAGTCGAAGCTCCACAAGCGGTGACGGTCTTGGTAACTACCACAGTTGTCGCGGGGAACGTGTAGACACCGGGAGTCGGGCACGTCTGCGCAATCGGGGTGGGGACAGTGATGGGGCCGGCCGGAGTGGTAGGAATAGGCGCCTTGGTGGTGGACACTGGCTTGGGAGAGGCCGTGACGGGGGGAAAGTAGACTTTGATACATCAGTTAGTCAACCATGGCTCTCGGTTCTGGACTGGCTCGACATACGGCCTGCTTCACCGGTGATTGTGGTGTAGATGGTGGTGCACCCGGGAACACAGATCTCGGTCTCATTGTGGCCTCTCTTCTCGAACAGGGCCTGGTGAGCATGGCGATGATCGTGGGCGGCGCTGGCGCCTCCGGCAAGAACCGCCGCAGCGGCTGCCAGAACAGTTGCCTTCATGGTCCTTGGTCGGTATCACAACAATAACAAAATGAGTCGAGCGAGCTTGCTGGGTTGGGCTGGGGTGATTATTCGCGACGTATTACTCGTTGACGGTGAAAACGAGTGCCCGCTAAAAGAGTGAAGCGGTGGTATGGAAGGAGAAACAGTAACGAACGACGAAAGCGAGAGGATGCTTTCGGTGTTGACAATATCAACACGCTGGGACCTGACCTGGGAGGAAGGAAGGGGGAGGGCCAGGAGTAAGAGGGCTCGAAACGAGAGAGATGACGGTAATTAGCAGCACGTCTGATGACCGGGGCAGCCACTTGGCGCCATTCAGGGTCAGAGTGCTCCTTCGGGAAGCCAGGGTCTGGAGCAATAAGATGGCATCCACATCGAGCGTTTCTTGACTGCCAGCATCGAGTCCTCGATTCACAGGTGCTGAGTGGAGGGTGGCCTGCCCTTGGGGGTGGAGCCTTTGATTAGAGTCTTCTTCGTTACGAGTAGGTACCTACACTAGCTGTCTGATATTCTGCAATGACTTTGGCCTTTGTAAGTTGTAGCCTGTAGAGTGTACACACACAATACAACGAGGAGGGGCTACGACCGAGTATGGGGAATCGCCATCATACAAACAGAGAGACCAACAGTACAACAACGGCCCAAGACAACGACAACGCGGAGAGTCCGAGGCCATTATATTTTTTATTTTCGTCAGCAGTTGAATCTGGGGTCTCAGGACACGCCGATTTGGTGGTTGATGATTGATGATTGTGATTGACTGATCTGGCAAAAGAAAAAGAGGGAGCACTGCCAGACGCGGTCAAGGGGCAAGGAAGGGGTGGCGGCGATGCGAGATGCTCGCAAATTAGCAGAGCATGGGGCACGAAAAGGAGGTGCAAGTGACGATGGAACGGTGCGGTGGTGGCCCTGGCGCAAGGTGGACTGCCAAGACCGCCCAAGCCTGTTTGGTACAACCCCACAAGCACCACGAGTGGCAGTGACGCCGTGTTGGACTGGGGGGAAATTAGTTAAGCGACATTAGCAAAAATTAGCAGCCACAAAGCGCCATCCCGCCCCGAACTCTTCAACCGTCAACGCTGAAGGTTGATGACCTGTCTGTACTGTGGTGGTATGGGTAATAAATCTCCATGCGGGGTACCTATTGGTCAAAACGCATCGGCTGTGTTGCCCCACAGGTACCTGACATGGGGGGTTTTCTTTTTGCACGCGACCACAGTAACCTCAGACCTGGGCTGTTGTCAATGCCACAGTTCTTATGTAGGACTCAGGATCCAGGCCTCTCAAGGTCCCGGCTCACGCGCCTAATTGCTGTTCCTTGACCTTCTATATTTTGGGAACCACCTAGTAGGTACCCAGGCTTGCCAGGCAACCAGGCAACCAGGGTAGGTAAGGTGCTGGCTGTTTGATTTTTAGAGGTTGAACGTCCCGAGTGGACAGAGTTTCGCAATCTGCCGAGGAAGACTCGACCATTCATGCCAGCACAAGCCCACTTTCCCTTTCTTGTCTTCAAGAAGCTGGGGTATTGTGGCAACGAGTTGAAGGGTCTGCCCTTGCCGCGCACCGGGGTAGTAAGGTTAATAAGTACAATACTGTATACACGAGTAGAGTATTCTCTCTACTCTTCTCGAGCAAAAAGGACATGTCTGCGGATCCTTGCCGCATGCGTCCAATCCGTACCTGCATTTTGCATTTGGGGACTGGGAACCGGCCCTTGAACCTTGGCAGGCAAGGCACGCTCAGACAACAGTGTTTGTCCATAGTTATGTATATAGTGTGTCATTGCGCACAGTAAAAAAGACGACTGCTAGTACACTAGTGTAGTAAATTCCAGAGCACATGCATGGGCAATTGGACGGCAGTGGTGGTCAACCGGCGTTTCAATTGCCAAACATTCAGAGATGGCCGGTAAAGAGCCGAAAAGGAAATTCATGGAAACGATTCTATATACACGCTCGAGAAGAGATGAGACAATCAGCAAAAGGTGTTCTAATTGGCCCAAGATTGCGAGATGGAGTGGCAATAGTGGTACATGTACTGGCTTACATAAATAAGGGTTGGGGCTAAGATCGAGTGCCTTTCATACGTCACCTGATTGCGCGACGGTTTTTTTTTTTTTTCGCGCCCGCCACGCCCCACGGTTTTTTTTACCCAAGACGGTTACGACGACATTCTGGCGTGGGAACATCACAACCAGTTGTTGGCTGTCTGTGGCTTCATCCACAGCCATGCTACGATCGAGGAGCCAGCAGGCTTATGTCTGTTGGCGATGCCTTGGCGTCGGGAAAACGCCAGCGCCCTCTCTGATTCCCCGACGTGTATGTTGTGCTGCATCTCTCTCTCTCTCTCTCTAATCAAGACTCTAATCTCTCCCCACCCCCCACCCCAGGCATTCGCTGCAGTCTGGCCGCAGGACCGGGATTTTTCGGAGAAGCCCTCGGTGGCATACGATGGCTTCGATTACTCGGGCACCCAGGAGAGCCCCCTTCGACAACAACTCCGCCTTTGGGAGGCTGAAAATCCCCCACCTTTCCAGCTCGCCCTTGACAAACACAATCTGACAAAGGCCATACAAGCGTTGCCCTCCGGCGGTCAAAAGATCGTGGACTCTTTCTTGGTCAACATCGAGGAAACCCAGGACACTTCGCCAGATCAGCAATATTTTGATGGCAAAGAATTCGTCGACTTGACCTCGCAGTATGGGGGCTTGCAGCCAGGCGATCTTCTGGAAGTCGGCAACCTTGTTGGCAAAAAATTCTTCGGCGTCTGTTTGGGCACATTCAATGGCTTTGACCATTTCTACACAAGTACAGGCAGATGGTTCGCCGCCAAGAATATTAAGACTCGATTCGTCGTCAGGAACTTCATCTCGGACCTCACCGACCTGCAGCCCCTCATAGACGCCATCCCGTCCACAAGTGGGGACCCTGAGGTCATAACTATGCTCAACAGTAACAAGGCTGGACCATCGAGAGAGGTTGGCGCGCCATTGATGCGCAAGATTGGCGCCTTCGAGGACGCTGCTCGCCACTACCAGCATATATACGCAGACAAGCTGAACAACATTTCCAGGCCGCTCGAAAAAGACCCTGAAAGTCTGATGACGTTGTCTACTATCGCTAGTAGGGTGCTCCCATTAGCTGCAATACCTGTGGGGCCATGCGCAAAGCCCTTCTCGGACGAGGTCCTCTACGCAGTTCACTCATCCATTTGCTCGGATAACATTGCCTTTAAGCCCGTGGGCCAAGGCGGCCGCAACCACCAGTCTTATCTCTTCTCCGTCCGCTCGACAACTGACAGGGACAACGTTTACAAGGTTGAAGCCATCGTGCGCGACTTCTACGAGACCCGGTCCCGTGACCCCAAATCAAACTTGCGCTACATGGAGGCGAGACCTCACGCTGCGGCTAATGCGATGGAATTTGGGGAATTTGTGTTGCAGGCGCGGAGGGCCATTGACGCGAGCCGAACGATTCGTAAATGGTCTCCCCATGGCCTGATTAGCCAGAGCGAGCAAAAGTCAACACCAGTGTCGGCCGCCGACTTCACCAAGTCGGGCCTTGCAATCATCAGGTTCATGGAAATGTGGGCGGCTTTGGATGAATATCCTCGTGGCTCGACCTGTCACGGCCTTGGGTCCGCCGTGCTGAGAGCAATTGGCCGGTATCCGGAAGCTATGCTCAACACTACCACCGGATGGACTTTTCTTCAAGAGATCGGCTGGATCACACCCTGGGACGTCCAGTCACGCCACTCTCTGCGTCTCCCGGAGATACCACTCGATCGGCGTGGCGGCCTTGTTTCTCAAGACTCAACTGCCGTCCATCTGGAGCCGGATCTACTATCGTCTCTTCGTAAGGATTTTGCCGAGTCAACTGTTTATTGCATCGACTCGGAGAGTGCCGCTGATATCGACGACGGAGTCTCGATCGAAAGTGTGGGCGGCGGAGAGCATTGGATCCATGTCCACGTCGCTGACCCAGCTTCACGCATCAGACCCAATTCTGAGCTAGCTTACCGGGCAGCCCTCCTCGCCCAAACCACTTACCTACCGGGTCATCACAACCGCATGTTCAGCGATGATATAATCCGGGACAACTTCTCTTTGGCACCAAACCGGCCCTCTTTAGTCTTCAGTGCTAGGGTGACAGAGACCGGGGAGATTAAGGACTACAAGATCACGCCTGCCATTATCCGGAACGTTGTGTACATCACCCCGGGGAATGTGTCTGCAATCTGTGACGATGTGGACAAGCAAAAACACGTTCCACACGACACCTTCGAAGTCGGTATACCCCCGAATCTGCAAATACATTTGAATAGGCCTATGGCGAAACCAGAAGAGCTCTCAGAACAGCAGCTCGCTGAGATTCGAACTTTGTCAAGATTGTCCAAAGCTCTTCAGCAGCTTCGCCTCGAACAGGGAGCCGTACCAAACTATATTCCTTGCGCTGAAGCCGATGTCTCACTGAAGCCGGTTGAGGTCAAAACAGCTGCCAATGGCTTCGTGGCGTACAGCGGAGACCCGTACATTCGCATTTCATATCGGGACGATAGGGGCAGTGACATGGTCAGCAACTTGACGCAAACAGCCGGCTATGTCGCCGCTCGGTGGTGTTTTGATCGCCAAATACCCATCCCATACCGTGTTCAGCATCTCGCCAAACACAACCAGGACGCCTTGCGCAGCTTTACCCAGAATACATTGTACCCACAGCTTCTTGCGGGCAAACAACCTTCTATGGATCAAATGGGCACCTTGAATGCGCTTCTAGGCGGGCACGACATATCCACCACTCCTATCGGTATTAATTTCACCATGGGAATGGATATGTATACCAAGGCGACCTCGCCATTACGCCGATACTGTGACCTGCTTGTTCATTGGCAGATCGAAGGGTCGTTAGTCCGGTCGTCCGTGGGGCGTTTGCCGTTTTCAAAAGGCGACCTTGAAAACACAATATTCCCACTTCTCCGGGTCCGTGAGCGTCACGCAAAGTCTCTTGACAACGTCCAGGGGAACACCGAGTATATACTCCAGGCTCTGGTCCGCGCATGGAAGTTTGGAGAGAACTCGGAGCAGCTGCCCAGCACATTCCGGTTCACAGTCTCCGATGTCGACACTAGAGTAGCCATGGGACGTATCAACTGGTTTGATCAACCTGCCCTAATGCCGCCGGAGCATCTGGGAGGTCTGGTCAAGTTTAAAGACGTGAAGGCGGGCGATGTGTACCGCGTGGAACTTGCCGACGTCATTGTTCCTTCTCGGAAAATTTTCGTCAGGCTATTGAAGAAGATCGGCCCTGACGTTGGAGAGCGAGGCTAGATTTCCGGCCACGCTCCCTCACTACTATAGAGCTAATGACTCCGACGAGTGGGCTTAGGCGTCATCATTCTGACGCTGTTCGCAGCATATACCGATTTGGTCCTTTCTCTCTTGACTCTCTCGACTCTCTCCTGACTCTGTTGTGCCAGCGACTGCCTTCTATGGCTTCGAGAGTGCAGCCACATGGCCTCTCTGCGAAGAGGGGACCTTCCCCTAAAGCAGCGCGAGAGATTAAGTTGCCCTTGCCATTTTCTGGAGCGTTAGGATGTCTTGTGACCCACCTTTGGCTGCACCTGAGCTAAGAACAAAAGTCGATGTAAACACAAATATCGTATTAAAACAGGTATATAAACTCTCTATATATAGAAACATCAATATGCATAATGAAATACATTGAAGGTAGTGAGTAGACTACCTACCACAGTCGCGGGTGGAAGACTTTATGATAAACTAAGACTTGCTCGATCAACCAACATGTTTAGGTAGATTGCTGCTTGGTTGGAGAGAAGCCCGGTGTTGTAAACCGACAGTAGTCCTAAGACAGGAGAATGAACCTCGGAGTATGCGAGGCTGCAAGTTGCATAATCTATCCTGAAAAAGATGGGTACATAAAGAAATTCTTTCATAATCGTTTCATTTCATCTTTGTTTTTCTTACCTACTCCCTTTGGATCTGTTTTATATCACCACGAATAATATACTTACATAAAACCCCTCCCCACTCCTAGAAAACCACAAAGACCGAAAACAGAACAAAAAACTTAAATAAAAAGGTACGCCCAATTAACTAGCCACAGCGCCGCCTCGCTACCCTTTTTGTCCTATACTTTATGCACATTCAGAGCCCAGAAAGGACGCTCATGATGCCTACAGAGTTGGCATCCTCCCTCTTCTGAACAAAAGCCTTAAAATCCGCCTTGTTAAGCTTCTTGGCGGTGCCACCTGACCCAGCTCCTGGACCAGCAGGGGTGGAGCTAGCCAGGTTACGGGAGCGCTCTCGAAGGGCTTCGGGTCCGATGATGAACAGGTAGCCAACCTCTGTGAGAAGTTCGACAATCTGCTGGACGTCCTTGGAGAGCGGCCATTCCTTCATGGTGGAAACGTACTTGGCAATGTCCTTAGTGACCATGAGGCCGCCAGTGGCGTTGACGGGGAACTTCTTGAAATGATCGAACAGGAGGCGGTGGACGGCCAGGGCTAGCTCGGAGCCGAACATCTCCAAGTTGTGCCCGTCGATGGCGCGCGCGGCCTGGGCTGCTACCTTGGATGATAGGAATGTGCAGATGGCTTGGCATGTGGGAGTTTGGAGAGAGTCGACGAGCCCTTCGAGATCGTTGTCTTTGGGTCGGAAGTCGACCTTCTTTTGCTGCGCTAGTATCTTGGTAACCCAGTTGACGGCCACGTCCATAGTACTCTTCATGACGGAATTGGTCTTGCGCTCCGTCGCCTCAATGGCCATCTTGGTCTGAGCTTCCATGTTGCGCCGCACTGTTGTGTTGGACTCGGCCAGCCGGATGAGCACCGTTGTGATGAAGCGCGACATGATGTTAGTGATGGTAACAGCTGGCTTGATGCGCGGCAGATATGACAGGTCAGGCTCCGTCTTGGAATTTTCTTGGGAGGAGGCTTTCTCGAGTGCGGCATCCAAAGCCGTCTCCACGTAAACCTGGCCCATGCTGGTAAGGAGTAGGTTTAACAGGACGTTCACGTCCTTGGGTGTCTCACTGGCGGACCCCATCTCCAGGGCCCTCCGCACGCTCTCTGCTAGCCATATTATCATCCGCTTGGCGAAGCGGACGCTGAGGTCACCGTCTTGCTCAGTAACCTCGATATCGTTCTTGTTGCTGCTATTGTCTTGTAAGCCAGCAACTCGAAGCATCATGGCTTTTTGGGTTGGGGTGAGGTCAGAGGAATCAAGCCGCTCCATGTAGGCGTCCTTCGCCGAGGCCAGTAGCTGGGTTCCCTGCTGGGCGATAGCAGCCATGAACCCGGTGGGGGCCTTCTTCCTCCTCGAATGAAACAGGGTGAACTTGAAGAGCAAGGAATTGTACATCTCTTCTAGGCTCCTCTTTTCACGATCTATGTACGAATTTCCGACCAAATATGGGACAAATAGCTCCTCCAGCTGTTGGTCTAGCGTTTGCGAGATTTGGGCGGAGCAGGGCTCGGGATGCTCTGTGAGGCCGTGGGTCTTGAGGTCGTCGACCAAGGCGCCGATATACGTCCGTGACGCATGCAACGAACGCAGAAAGGCCAAAGACGAGATAGTGATAGCCTTGTCTAGGACCATTTCAAGGCGCTGCTGGATGGACTGCTGGAAAACGCGCTGTATGAACTTTGCTAGAACAGTCTCGTAGTAGGGGAATGCTCGCTTGATGATAAAAGATTCTTCTTGCATTACAATCTTGACCTCGTCAACGAGCGATTGTAGACTCGGCTCAACCCCCGGGGGGTCAGAGTCGGGGTCGGCTAGTTGCTCCCACGTCTCGCCATCGGTGGTAACCTCATCTGTGATGAGCTGATCTCGGTCGATAAAGAATTGATGCTGGTTGACGAAGGCGGCAATGACACTGGCGCCGCCATTAAAGTCGTGCAGGACTTTTGCACATTCCATCATGTCATCGAAGTTCTGGCGGCGGTAGCTATTGTTGAACTGTTTCAAGAGGTCCTGTTCCAACAACTCGGAGAACTTTTCCAAGACCTCCCTCGTGTTATGCCTCCGGTTCACGCCGGTGATACCGTTGGTAACGCCATTCCCGCGGAATCCATTGGACTGCTGGCCCCATGAGACGGGGTCAAGACGTTGGCTGATGCGCATCAGCTGGCGGGCGATGACAGCGCAGCGAACCTTGTTCTCGGGGCCGCCCTGGCGCTGTATCTCCTCGAGCGACGTCAGCTGGCCCGAGTCGGTCACCTCGGTCCAACATTGTATCAGGAAGTTTGCGTCCTGCGCCTTCCTCCGCTTCCTGTCGAGCTCCTCAAGCTTCTCGCCGATCTGTACGGCTACGTTGCCCCCGCCGTCTGCGCGGGCAGAGCCGTTGGTAGGGGCGGGGTTGTTGAGAGTCAGATCGAGGGCCTCGAACTGGGCCATGGACTGGTCAAGCTTGCGTCCTAAGGTCTCGAGAGTCTGGTCATGCTGGAGCTCGGCGCGGCGGACCTGGGACATGAGCTCCGACTCCTTCTCCTGTAGCTCGCCAGAGAGGACGGCCAGCTGGGTCAGGGCGTTCTCAAAGGACCTGATCAAGGGCTTGGGGTCGAAAGCGGTCTGGGCAGGACCAGAGCGGCGGCTGGCAGGTACAGCCGTATCGGCGAGGGAGTCGACAAAGTCGCGGACGATAAAGTCCTTGTTGGAGAAGTCGTCGAGGGTGAAGCTGGGGCCCTTGGGGAAGAGGGCGCGCGAGCTGGCGGACCCGATGCGTTCGATGGTGGTGGACAGGGTCGACATGGACAAGGTCGATCGTTCTCGTTCGGGCGCCACTGCCATGGTCATCTGTCGTCGCCCCGAAGGCGAGCGTGCATGAGCCGGGGAGCCACGGCCACTAGAGTTGTTGTTTCCTACGACCTGGGCGTCGAATAAGCTCGCTGCGTCTGCTTGACCTTGGGACGCCATTTACATTTCGCGCCAATGTCTCTCCGTGGCTGGCGGCAGGCATAAGTGCAAGTACTGCGTACTCTAGGTAGGTAGTCTGTACGTAGCAATGGCAATTGGGGTGAGTGGGTCGATACCTCTGGTACAAAGCGGAGGTTACGGAGGTGCAGGGCACTTGAACGTGATGGTAGGTACATACAGGTCATGTAAGGTCCATGTACCTACTCGTGCCACGCCCCCACTTTATTTGGTATTCGCTGGAGCTCACCACCTAAAGTTGGTGCTAACCACCAACGTGGGCCGGACATCAACATGGGCCACTACATTTTACTGCAAAAAGACGAAATCTTAAATAGTGAATTTCTTTACCACTTTATATAATAAAAGTATAAAAAGTATATATATAATTTTCTTAGATTTTTCTCTTTCTAAATCTTAAAATGATACTTATATAAACTTATTAATTAAGGAGATATTTACTTATATAACTTAAAAATACCCTATTATATAAACTTAATAATAAATAAACTATTAACAAAGATTTAATAAATTTCTCATTAATTTTTTTATTCTTTGTATTACAAGATTAGAATTCATAATTAAAAGAAATTTTTTATTAAGAAGTTAATAAATATTTAAGATTTCGTCTTTTTGCAGTAAAATGGGGTGGCCTATGTTGATGTCCGGCCCACGTTGGTGGTTAGCACCAACTTTAGGTGGTGAGCTCCAGCGAATACCAAATAAAGTGGGGGCGTGGCACGAGTACTCTACCTAAAGGAAAGTCCAGCCACAGCTAAGGTGGGTTCCAAGTTTGGTGGAAGAAACCCCACTGTCCATTATGCAGTCGCTGCCGTGGCATGGACGTCCCTAAAAGTACATACCTACCAAGCCCCCAGTCATCTGATGTCAGCTCGATCTTGTTCTCCACTGGTAGAGTGTGGGCAGGGATGGAGAAAGCTGGAATTGCCAGCTTTCCAATTGCCAGCTTTCCAACACTGCTGCTGTACACGTTTGGTACATATGTAGGGACGAAACCACGGCCTGCAACTACCAACCCACTGCCTACGCCCTCGGCTTCGACGACGTGCTGTGCGTGCGCATTTAATACGATTTCCAACCCTCCCAAAACGTTCCAACGTCATGCCCGTTACACCTGCCATCACGGTCACCAGCCGCGACCTCAACGCCTATCGTCGCGATGAAAAGTACGGGCATAAGTTGATGACGCCCGAGGAGAGGATTCGTCTCCTCAAGGTGAGTGGCATATGGCGCGTCTGTGGCACTGCTGAGCACGCCTAAAAGAAAAAAGGATAGGAAAGAATGGCAGCCACCACAAATGCTGACTCTGCACCATGACAGCCTTATCTACCCTCGCCGCCGCCAGCGCGCACGTCGCAGCGGGGCCAGGCCAAGCTCAAGAAGAAACAGAGACTCGGTGTGCGCCGCTTCCTGAAGAACCTACTCCACCGCTTCGTCTTCTTCATAATACACGCCTTCTTCTCAGTCTACCTCCGATTCCGCCAAGCATACCACGGTGTCACCAACCTGATTTATTCGATCCACCACTACCACCACCGAACACCTGAGCTGATCCAAAAAGATGTGAAGGGGCTGAGTCGGTTGCCAAATCACTTAAGCGTCATTCTGCACTTGGAAGACAACGGTAGGGGTGGTGCCGGGCTGGAGCGGCTGGTCAACGAAGCCGCCGATATCGCGGCGTGGTGCGCAAGTGCAGGCATTCCGGAGCTGTCCATCTACGAAAAGACAGGTACGTGCACAACAACTCATGAGGCCATGGCCGCTGGTTGTAGACTGACTTGTTCGTCCATAGGCATACTTAAAGGCTACATTCCCGAGACACACCGGGCCGTATCGCATAAGCTAGCTTCATATTTTGGGCGCGATTTCCCTGCGCTGAGCCTCAAAGCACCCCACATTCCCGCCATAGTATCGGTGCGGACGCCGGGACGCGTGGATGGTGTCGAGCCGAAAAGCCTCTCGGTTTTGCTCTTGTCGGCCGAAGATGGGCGGGACTCGATCGTAGACCTGACCAAGACGCTGGCTGAAATGTCACAACGGTCCAAGATTCGGTCGGCTGACATTACCATTGAACTGGTCAACGCCGAACTGAGCGAGAGTGTCATGGGCGAGCCCGACCTGCTCATTCTCTTTGGGCCCCATGTCGAGCTGGCCGGATACCCACCATGGCAGATCCGGCTGACTGAGATCTTTCACGTGCCGGACAACCAGGGTGTAGGTTACCAGGTGTTTTATCGCGGCTTGCGCAATTTTGCCCGAGCACAAATGCGCCTTGGAAGATGATATCCCACGAGAAGCGGGGCTGAGGATGGTTACGTTTGGGGTCTATGTCATATCCTAGCATAGGCCGAAACGTATCATGGCTATCTTGTTTGAGAGAAGGGGTGCCTGTTTGTCTCTCTACAATGACCCTGCCTCACCATGCTGTTCTGCTGGGTATTTGCCGTATCCGCCAAATGTGCCCGGCTACTTGATTGATACTTGGCAGAAGATGATGCTGATCATCCCGCCATGTCATCTTTTTCATCTAATTTGCTCAGTCTGCGTCCGCATATTCCCTCCACACCGACGGCGATGGCTGGGATATGCTAACATCTATTCTATATAATATTGCATATTGCCTCCTCAGAAGTGCCGTCCCATATTCCAGTGTGAAAGAGCAAAGCGGGAAAGCAAAAATATAACAAGGTCACTGCAGGTCTTCCTTCAAACATCACCTCTATAAATGAATAACATAAACCTTTGTTACTTTACGGACTACCTCACTTACTCGTACTACCTACCTACCTAGGTAGGTAAATACCTAGGTACAAGTACCAAGGCATAATTAAGACTTTTGAAGTGACATATGTGTGCGCCACAGTAGGGGGTCGGGTACTGTACTTTGAAGTGGGGCCCAAAGATGTTTTTTTTCTTCTTTTTTTTACTGGGCAATTGGTGCCGTTACAGTTGCCTCGGAGAAGAGGCTGAGGGATTAGAATGGAGCCTTTCCCCATTTTGATGCCTTCATGCAGATTTTAAGGACCCGTACAGGTACCTACCTAAATTGCCTTAGTCTTTAGTTGAAGAGGTGAGTCAATCAAGACCACTTTTTCGACAAACTCATCATCAAGTCATTATCATTATTATTATCAAGTTAACTCGGGCTAATTAATGGCTGACAAGCATGAACACGCCAATAGAGGCAGTAGTAGCATTGCGGACCATCAGAACACAATGAGCCTTATCCGCCCGCCCATCGTCCGCTCCGGCGCAGGCGCTCTGAACCGCGCCCTCCTCTCAAGGCGTGTTCAGCTTGCTGCCGCCGTAGTGAGCGATCCCCGCCTCATCAACAAGCACAGCAAGGCACTTACAAGTGCCCAAGAAATGCTGGCACTGCAAAGGATATCGCCCATTGCCCCACACCCGGACCGCGCTCTTGCCCAGCAGGGACGAAAATGTCTGCTCCTGAATCCCAGTGTCAAAGCCGGAGGTTAGAGAGACCCAAACTAATATTTACCTCGCTCCCCTTTTACAAAGTGCCGAGCCAAGCCGAGCTAATTCTGCGATTCGGGTTTCAGTGCCTGAGACTTGGGGTCCCGTGCTGAAAGACGGTGTCCAGAAAGAGGATTTGGACGTTGTCCCGTATGAGCTCCAGCTCGACTATGACTACTGGTCCTATTGTATGAGCGGAGATCCCTCCCCCTTTTTTGCACTCCAAGGACTGACACTCGGAAATGTAGATGATATCATGACGTCGATTCTCCCCGAGGAACTCCACGCCGATATTCCTAGCGGCTTCAACACGGCCGGCCACGTGGGTAAGTTACATCCTCTCTCTGCCACCCTATGCCGTTCTTATCGGTCGCTGCTGACCAGACTAAGCACATCTTAATCTTCGAAGTGACTTCCTTCCGTACAAGAAGGTAATAGGGGAGGTTCTGCTGGACAAGAACCCCCACCTCAAAACAATAATTAACAAGATCGACAATGTCGGAAAAGAGTCACAGTTCAGGACATTCCAGTACGAGGTCCTAGCCGGCGTGGATGATTTGAACGTCCAGACCACTGAGGGTGGCTGCACCTTCAGGTTCGACTACTCCAAGGTCTACTGGAACAGCAAGCTTGAGACCGAGCACAGAAGGATCATCTGCCTTTTCAAGCCCGGAGAGGTTGTGTGCGATATCATGGCCGGAATTGGCCCCTTTGCCGTCCCGGCCGGAAAGAGAGGCGTTTTCGTGTGGGCGAACGACATGAACCCCGATAGCCATGCTTGTCTCCAGGATGCCATCGAGAGGAATAAAGTGAGACAGATACCTTCCCCTTGCTAAGTAACGATACATATCGTCATGTTTCCTAACAAAACCAGGTAGCACAATTTATAAGACCATTCTGCGAAGACGGGCGCACCTTCATTCGCAAGGCCGCCGACTCTGTCCTTGAAGCGTCTCATAGGGGCGAGTACGCAACTCTCGCCCGTGCCAAACCCCCCAAGGGCTCCAGAACCGCCCATGCCCCTCCACCGCCCCGGGAGACCGTCCCCATCCCGCCCACCATCTCCCACTTCGTCATGAACCTGCCCGCCTCGGCTATCGAGTTCCTCGACTGCTACCGGGGTCTCTACGCTGGGCAAGAGGCACTGTTTGAGCCCGCCACGGCTACAAAACTCCCGCTTGTGCACGTGCACTGCTTCTCGGTCAAGGCCACTGATGAGACGCCGCGAATCGACATCTGTGAGAGGATCACCAAAGAACTGGGATACCCTATGAGGCCCGGTAACCCTGACATCGAGAGCGAAGTGTCTCTCCACGATGTCCGCGATGTGGCGCCGGCCAAGACCATGTACTGCGCGACCTTCCGCATCCCTCGCGAGGTGGCTTTTGCTCCCCGGAGCTAGAGACTTGGACGGGACTTGGGATAACTAGTTTGTAGGAAATCAACCATGGACTAGTAACTAAAACAGATGGTCATGGTTTACTACCGAAGAACAACAAAAATGGGAACACGCGCATCTCCTTATGAGACGGTCACCGGGAAAGGGGCTGTGCAGCTACGAAGCTACAACTAAGTAGGTAAGGTAGCCGTTAGACTACGGATATCAATCCCATATTCTCGCCCCCTGCATCGCTTTGTTTAGCAGCCGACTCTGTAATGCCTACCTATATATCCTGCTCTCACGGCGATCTGATTCAACTTCTTATTTCATGATGGCACAAGACTCAATGCATCACTAAACAGTCACGCCTATACCCATTTTGTTTTGTTCCGCATCAACGTTTTACTATAAACCCAAGCTAATTTCTCACTGCCAAAACAAATGGAAAATACAAAGGTCAACCAACCCAGTTGTTCTTTGTTGTTTGTTAACAGCTTACTTGGCTTCAAGACTGTCCAGACCCCTTGGTCAAATCCGTCCAGTAGGTAAGGTAGGTAGGTAGGTAGGTATTGATACACGTCCCCCTGGTTCCTCGAGGCTACTAGGTCAGCTAGCAAGTTTCCAAATGCAAGTGCAAAGGGAAGGGGGCTGGGTACCTAGGTTAAGTGGTTGATTATATGGATTTTGGCTGCTGATAGGAAGACGTTTTGGCTGGGGCTGCAGGCCGGCCAGCCCTAGCTCGAAACTCGACTCGAATGCCTGCGCCCTCCGGGCGATAGGTATTGTACAACACAATACCTATCTGCCCTATGCAACAACCTTTTCGGGGGGAGACTTTCGACTCACTTGGTGTGTGGGCTCTGTCAAAAAACATAATGGAAGACCAGGCTTTCCCTCCTTGATGCCCCTGCATATTCCGACCTTCCATGTTTTATCGGTCTTGCTCGCTCGTGTTGCAACTCACAAACGTTAGCACCAAGTCAATACCGCCAGGAAACCTAGGGGTGTGATGGGAATTGGAAGACAACGTGTATTATTTACGATAATTATCTGAGGGACTGTTGATGATAATGATCATTGCCGCCGTCCTATATTCAAAGACTTGCCAAATGATGTTGGAACTGAATGCCCAGAGTTGATGTCCCTCAACTTATTCCTAGGTATCAAATAAAAGAAATAACCCCGAATGCAAACCCAAATCAAATCCAGCCACCGCAGATGGAGATGATATGCCGTTTATGTCTAGATAAATAGGTCGTATCGTGTCGTCATGGCGACATGCCTCATTACCCATATATCGTAGAGTTGGCCGGCATAGCGACGTGTTGCCCAACCTCATCTCTTGTCATACTCCAGCCAGATTTCATAGTGCAATCTCTGGAACAAAAAAAAGGAGAAAATATCAGGGAAAACTCCATCTGCTCTGGACGAGGCGATGGTCGTTTAGACTCGCCTGAAAAGTCTACGCCGCGACACTCTTCCCTACTGAGCCCCATCGGAATCGTCTAAGTGTACCGCCAGACGAAGACCTAACCAGCTCTCGCCCGCAGTTTGTTGAAGCATTTGAGGCAACCCCCGTAGAGGCCAGGCTCATAGCTCCCTCTTGGCGTCCGACCTCGCGCCCGATCACGTAGCCAGCTCCGAAGCCAACAACTGAGACAAGCACCACAACGCCAGCGCTTACCACCCACGTTAGAAGCGTTGGGCTAATGAACGTAGTGGTCTCGCCGTCCACGATGCCAGCAGATGAACCTATTCTCTTCTTCTTTGTTGCACGCGCGGGCTTGTTTTGTGTGGTTGCTGCACGCTTGCCCTTCTCGGTTGTCAAGTCTCGCTCGCGGCTGGAGGCAGACGAGGGGGCATTTGGGGCACTTGAGGCGCTAGAGTTTGATGCGGTCCGCTGTGGGGTCTTGGGTGGGCCACCGGGCCTGGGTGCAACGGCAGGTGGACTCTCGGCCATGAGCTCAGACTCGGGAACAAGCCGTAGCTCCATAGGCTGAGAACTTGGTAGGACACCAGCTCCTGTGACGATGCCACCAACGCCGGACGGGCCGCTAGTCCGCCCATCATCCTTCTTGGAAAGACCTCGGGCAGCAGCGGCGCAGGAAAGCAGAGTAGTGAGAGAGGCGCGGAGAGCGGCGTCATTATCGGCTTGATAAGACGGGGACATGAAGTTCGGAGGCCCACGGTGAGAGCGGGTATGTGAGCGGTTGGAATTGGAAGGGCGAGGCTGGGAGGGATGGTATGGGTGGGCAGAGCTCGTAGAATGGCGGTGGGTCAAGTGGGATGGCGGATGTGAAAAGGCATTTGGCTGTGGCCTAAAAGTGGGCGAGCTCGAAGGACGGCCAAGAGCTGTAGCATTCTCGTCGTCGTCGCTGTCTGTGCCCAAGTCGACGGCACCTCGGACGGCAGTTTGTTGTCGGGGAAAGCTAGTTGCGGGATGGACCTGTTCGGTGGAGCTGGTCATAACCTTGTCCTCTTCGCTCTCCGATTCATCATATTCCTCCTGGCTGCTTGTTCCAGCCTGGGCAGCAGCATGTCCCACGATATATGAAGGCGGCATGTGCGGCTGGGTTTGGGTCTGGGTCTGCGTTCGGGGTTGTGATAGTTGCTGTATGCGTCGCCGCCTGGGCGGGTACGAGTTGCTGCCGACTCGAAGGCCTGTGGTGACAATCTCGTCTCCTATTGACGACAAAGAAGACGACGAGGGCTGTGACGATATCTCGACCCATGATTCTGATGTTGTAAGCGGGGACTCGGGGCGAGAATCGAGAGAGCTGGAAAGCAACTGACCATCATTTCGACGCTGGGGCGACGGCGATGGGGCATCTAAACGCTGGGCCATGTTGGCGACACGGCTAGGCCGGCCGGGCTGGCGTGCCCCGTCACTGTCGGGGCGCAGGCCGGCAGCAGGCATGATAGAGGAGGGGGAAGCGAGACAATAGCGGAGGGCGCTGGACGAATGTTTCCGTGATTGACAGTCGGCGAAAACGAATAAAGAGTGAAGGTCAGACCGCTTGTAAGGCGAGGCAAAGGAAGTCCAGGGAGGTGCGTTCGTTTGTGCCCCGCGCCCGCGCCCACGCTCAGCCCCGCCTCCAGAGGTGGATCCCTCTCTCGATGGGGGTGGGAGCTTAAATCAGATGGTTCGGCCAGTTGAAAACGAGATCGATCTGGGGGAGAGGTAGCCAGTAGGTACATATACTAGTATAGGCGATAGAAGACGAGATGAGATGATCTTCAGGCCGTTTCCGGAGGAGCGGGCTGGGTGGTGATGGAGCTTTCGCAGGCCTCAGACCGCCCTCGGAGTCTCCAGGGAGGGAAGAGGACGGGGTCGGCGGCTGTTGAGGCTTTGTTGTCTTTGTCTGTCTGCCCAGTGACAGTCGAGCTGCAGACTGTTGGCGTGGGTCAACCGCACCCCCTCTACGTATGTACATGTATATGTACTCTAATACAGTAGCGTGCTAGTTTAGGTCAGTGTACTGTAGTACCATGCCCCGTGGGCATGCTCTCCACAACCGCTTGTCTCTTAGCGGTCCCGCATTCCGTGGTGCAATCGAACAATTGTTGAGCAGCGGGCGCACCACCTATGTATAGTATAATAACCTGGAATGACGCGATCGGAACGGATCCGTCTGCCGCCGCTGCCGGGGAGGTGACGACCGCGGACCTGACACCTTGCCGTGGCAGTGGCTGTGCAATAAATCGGTGCGGTGCGGTGCAGTGATCTATCTGACGATGACAAACTGTGGGCGAAAGAGGAGACTTCCCAGGCACCTACGGGCATCGGGCAGATTGTTGAGTGGTGGGTTTGAAGCGTCATCGCCCTGTCACGGGCGGCTTCCCATCAGGCTGTTCACTTGACATACCAGCATCAGCAGGGCATTGGAAGTACACTGTGTTGACTATAAATTGCAGTGGCTCGTGCCCCATTGTTTCAATCTCAAGCCCCCGGGCGGCCCAGCTTAAGATGGAAGGAAGCACGTGATGGCGGCTTAAAGTCACACAGGCGACTAGAGATAAAATACGGAATATTTATGTCAAGATGAAACTTTATTTCTATACTAGAATCTGCGTGGGCCTCGGGGACTGTCCTCTCATGGCCAGATAAAAGACGGTTTCAACGTCGGTCCAGACAGCCCGAGGGGCTACACTGCTCGGTAACTACACTACCTTGCCTATACCACGATATTTTGCGGGCTACGGACTACAGACTTCGGACCCCGCCCCGCTCTTCTGAAGTACTGCAGGTAGTTACGAATATTAGAGGGCATAATCGTATCAAACCACCACGCAAGCACGGGCCACCAACCCAACTCCTCCAGCTTCGAGTTATCTCCCGGCGGTCAGTGGAAAGGGCAACCCCCATGCAGAGCTTTGATGGATGCAGCCGACTACCAATCTGGTCGCATCGTTCAAGCCCGCTGCTGCAGATGGACAAGCCCAATTGTTCGCGGTTACGAACCGTAAATTCCCAAAACGTCGAGACATCCCGCGGCCATGTCCATGGATGTGTCATTCGTCGAAGAGAATTGGCCAATATGAAACCATCGCTATATCAGCCGCATCGACGACTGAGCCGGGACTGACGTGGCAATAAGTACCAGCTCTGCTGTGTACAATACATACGGGCTATATTGATGTCCTCGTCGCAGCACCGCTGCTGGACGTGCGGGGGAGGTGTTGTGGGAACGGCTAGCTGTTGTCCATCGTCCCGATGGTGTGCGTCAGCTCATTGGCAATGGCATCCGAGCACCCGAGATGCAAGGCAGCTCTGGCCACGGTGGACCGTGTGATGAGGCTCTTCAGAACCTTCGAGGGTGGTTGGTGTCTCAAGTCCGAGGAATCATTTCCTGAGCCAGAACTTTTGCTTCGGGCCATGGAAAGGCACAGCCAGCAGCACTGGCGCAACGTCTCAGCGTCAGCATGCAAGTGCTGTGGCAGGGAAGTAAGTGCCACTCCTCAATCACCGGATTCACTTCCTCCTTCCTTGAACCCGGTTTAAATGCTGCTTCAGCTATTGTACCTTTCGCGATGCCCAGGAGCAGGAACTCAGGTCGCGCCCATAGTTCTGTGTCCTCAATGAGGCCATGTTTTGCCATCTTCACCGTAGTCCGATGTTCAACTATCGCATGTCGTTGATCTAAGCGTGTGTTGGGGCCTGTACAATGCGCCCTTTTGCATTTCCATCTACTTTAACGGGCAATTGGAAATTGCAAACCCATGCTAAGAGCGTAGCCTCCGCGACTAAGAGCGTGGTGGTCTGGGGCACTGCCTCGTCGTCTCCTTTAACGTCCCAATTTACTTCTTATATAACGCATATCCCATCACATGGACTTTTCCCCTATTTTTTTGCCCTTTCTTTTCTATAGTTCTGCTGAGTATCATGTTCCCACAACCGAAGAGTCGCTGTCGCTTCATGTCAACGCCTACCCAGGATCCATGGGGCTTGACAGCAGTTTGTCGGGACCGAGAAAGGCCAGTGCCCCTTGCCATCTACCTGACTTCGATGAACCTATGCAAGGTGGCCACGAGAGCTCGCAATGCGCTAACAACATTGGGTGGTTAAGGAACGATCTCAACTGAGGCGGTTTGTCAGGCTCATGCAAGAGAATGTGCCGACAACCGTGACCCATCGCATGAAGCTTGGAAAAGAGGCGGTTGTTGGGCTGCTGCATGCAGATGAGAGGAGAGAGGAGAGAAGCCGCCAGACGCGGGGCCGCCCAGAACCCTGACATTGACTAACAATGAAGGGGGGGATGCGGCTCTGCACCTCTACACTCATCCCCCCATCTTGACACCATTAACACGATAGTGACCACACCATGCATTCCAAACGCCTTCGCGGTGCAGAGGAAGCCCTCTGCCAATGGGAGGACTCGTATCATGCATGACGGGGCCTGGGAGTGGTCTCGATCCCTCCTAGTCAAGGACGCCCTTTCAGACGAGTCTCGCAACCCCACCCTGTCCCTATCTATTGAGCCTCCGGCAGCCATGGTGGTGAATATAAGTATCGTTAGATGGGCGAGCGGGGAAACACCTGGTGATCCTCTTGTTGGTGACTCACCTTCACTTTCACTCCATTGCGGGTTTTGCCATCCCTGTCTCACCAAACTACAGCATGCCGGAGAACACGAAGACCACGAAGACCACTCATCGGGTATACCTGGATGAGTTGGACCCCGACCCATTTTACAGCAGGGAACCATCAACAAAGCCGAAGAAGAAGTCTCGGCCACACGAGCCAAAATCGTCTAAATACAACAAGCCTCCCAAGTCATCTTCGAAAAAGACCCCAGCTGATGGCGATTTAAGCCACCAAGTTCAAGAGCTCACCCTGAATGAGCAACCCGACTATGGTGAATATCCACATCACTCTCTCAACTCAATCGGCGACTCTCGGTAAGCTCCAGGGGTTCTAGAATACGACGAGTATGACCCTTATTCTGATGGACTGTCCACCCAAAATAGTCACGGGAGGCATGAGGAGAGCTCCTATGTCTCCAAGAGCAGCAAGACGGTCTACTCGGAAGATGGTCATCGTTTGCCAAAGGCAGAATCTCGTTCCTCCAGGGACCGCCCTTCCGATTATCAAGAACAGTATGGCGTGCAAAAGGAAGATCCTCGCTCCTCTAAAGCACGCCGGTCGGGCTTTCCAGAAGACTCGCTTGTCCAACTTTCCTACAACGTTACCAAGGGAGGCGCCCGCGCCTCCTATTCAGGTCGGCAGGGCTACCAAGGCGACTACCAAGGCGAGGAATACGACAGACCGAGAGAAGATGGCAGTGCCTCTAGAGGTCGCCGTTCGGGCTGTTCAGAGGAGGCCTATGATTTCCCCAACGGAGAGTCTCGTTCGTCAAAAGGAAGTCGACTGGACTTCGCCAACAAATACACCCTGGCCAAAGAAGACGTCTACGTCTCTAGAGGAAACCACAGTCAGGAGGTGGCCCCCAAGAGCCTCATTAACCGCAATTCAGGTCTAGAATCTCGTCTCTTCAAGGACCAGCAGCTGGGATACTTGGATGATGTGACTGTGTCCGTTGAATACGACTATGACACCCCCAAGGGCGGCTCGTATGCCCCCGAAAGAAGCAGCCGATCGACCAAAATGCTCCCTCGTCGAAGCGCCACCCATGTCGAGTACTACGACCCACCGGCTTCCGAGACGCGGGCTTCAAATGAAGATCATGATCCCAAATATTCCCAATACGACGCCGCACAAAATCCACAGGGCTTAACAAGAGTGGCCACAACAGACAGCAGAAGTGGCAGGGGCTCGTTCACGACATTCGACTCCTACGGCCAGCCCATTGATGAGAGCCTGACTGTACCGCCATCTCCCCTGCAATACAAACCGCCGAAGAGTACAACCGAGAGCTACCCTCAAAGTTTGTTCTGTTCTCCAAATAAGGTTATGCATTGGCGCTCTGGCTGACATGAAAATGTGACCAACAGCCCATCAAATTACTCTTTTATGACCTTGTTGCCTATGGCTATAGGGCGTGGTGCTCGTCGGGAAATCTTATCAGCCGAGACCTAGTCAGAGGCCTGAAGCGCGATGGTGAGATGAAGAGGTTCTCGAGGGACAAGACGGCAACATGCAACAGCAATGTGTGTACCGCAATGGCGACCATCAACCTCAGCTGGAAAGAACTCGGAGACGACGATCGGCCCATTGGAAAGGGTGAACCCACAACGTTCTTAGTCTGTCGCGACCTACCGCAAGGCAGTGACGTCTATTTGAGACGCAAGCACTCGACCTTTTGATGGCAGGAGAACGCGTTGGGGTCGCATGTCACCCTCTTTTTATTTTTTTCCCAGCCCCTACCATCTGCGGTTCTTGTTCTTCTCCTTTTTCTCTTCCGTTTTTTTTTTTTTTTTTTTTTTTAAATCTCTTCACATTCCTACTTCCTTTCACTTCTCTTCACTCCTCTTCAATTTGCCTCATCTTCCCACTCTGCCGTGTCCTTCCTATTCCCTCCCCAAACGAGTGTGACTAAAGCGTTTCGCTGCTTGTGTGTACGTTGCTTACGCCGCCCCTATTTCAGCCGTCCTGACTCTCTTTTCTTTCACGTGGAATACCTATGACTTGAGGCTGAAAATGAAGTGTATGGTATGGTGGTTTCGTGGGGACGCGTAATCTTGTTCTGATCCTACCAATATTGTTTCACTGACCTCACAGCACCGTCCAAGGAACATATACCTCTCTTCTCCCATTCTTTTCCCTTTGCTATTTCGTTATTAACGGCCGATTCAGACATTCTGATTTGGTACTTCAAGGTTCACGCAACACGGGCGTTTTGGTTTGGGGGGTTTTTTATGAAATGAAATGAAATGACGACAGCACGCTTGAGGCGTCCCCGTGAAGGGAAGATCCGCCACTTGCGGACAGGACAGATTGCTTCCGTAGGAATTGACACCAGTAAATGAAAGGATTTGCTTTATTCGTGTGTGCTTAAACATGTATGCACCTGGTGCCAGCCTTGACTCTACTTCGTAACAAGGAGTTAGCAGGCACTTGTACCTGGGCTTGCTCATTCTCATTCCGTCGTGTCTACAAACTGGCTTCTGTCCTGATTGGTGGCCATGTTCGTTTCGCATGCGGCGGGATAGACCATCACAACACTTGCACTCCGCTCTAACCTCTCCTATCTTGGCATATTTGATTCCTCGGGGTATCTATCCCGTTCCTGACAATTTCTGGGTTACAGGAAAGCTTTTCAAAAGGCACTTAGATCTAGCGGTACGCTGCTGCCCCTTCCGGCACGGTACCGTCTGGGCCCGCCCACAAAGTCCCGTGGCTTTGGAAATTTGTCCTCGCCTATGAACTTCCACCGCGGATCTTGCACCACATACCGCGCCCCGCTCGGTGATAGCCCAGGTGGGTTTGAAACATTCCTAGTAGGACTGGGCGTCTTGGCCCCGCTTCCATTTGGTGCAAGGGTGAAGCTGCTCGGGTCAAGTAATGCAGATCGGGACCAGGACGAAGCGCTGGAGATGGTGTGAGTGAGGGATGGTGGGGGGGCTGGAGCTGAAGCCGGCGGCGGTGGTGGAGGAGGCGGCGCTGGCGCCGAATGTGGTGGACTTGGTGCTGCCGAACGTGGGGCGTAGTTGGGCGGAGGGGGAGGGGGAGGCGGTGGTGCTGCCGCTGGCGATGACACAGCAGCAGAGCCGCGGATCGCAGCCTGGGCAGCCAGTACGCTCTGGGAAAAGCCCATCTGAGATCCGGAGGGAGGCGGTGGAGGGGGCTGTGATCGAGCCGGAGCTGGTGGCGGTCGCGGAGCAAGCGCGGGAGGCGGAGGCGGAGGTGCTGGGGGGAGAGACGGCGCGGAGGATGCAGGAGGAGGGGGCGGGGAAAAAGGCGGGGGTGGAGCCGGCACTCCAGGAAGAGGAGGCGGAGCCGCGGATACCGATGAAGACGGCTTGCGACCTGGCGGCGGCGGCGGCTTCTTGCCAATCGGGGGCGGAGGACCTTTCATGGACGCCGAAGACATAGGTCTTGGGACATCTGCGTTGGCTGTTCTCCTCAGGTTCGCAATAGAAGGGTGAAACGAGGGGCTGCTGGAGGAGCCCGGCAGTGACGGCCGGCCTGGAATGGCTGGCGCAGCCCCGGGGGGCGGCCGCGGAGCAAACATAGACGGCGGCTTTGGCACAGATGTCGAAGATGGCTCTGGATCCGAGAGGTATGACGAATCTTGGGTTGCTGGCTTAGAGTCAGACTTAAACGGCTAAACAGGAAGGGCGCCTTCTCCTCACCGCCAGTATCCACGCGACCTCCAGTCTTGCGCAACTTGGGCATGCCGCCAGCAAAGAGGCCTCCCAGCTGTGGTGGGCCATCGTTACTTGACGTCGCCGCCTGTTGCCGGTCACCCTGATCGCTGTTACTCCTGGCCCGGATCCCAGGCACGGGAGGCGCAAGGCTGCCGGGAGACTTTAGGAAGCTAGGAATCGCAGGTGCCCCGAGGGCAGGCGCGGCGGGGCCGCCAGCCGATGGAGTGCCAGCGACGATGGGCGCAGACCGGTCATTTGTAACTGCCTTCTTGAGCGCCCTACCCTTGGTGATGTCTGACAGCAACGCTCCCTACAAATATATGTTAGCACAATGCCTCAGACGGCGGCTGCTTTGGCGACCCAACGCACTCTACTCTGTGCTGCGCCCGGCGGCGGACGGGCTGGCAGAGCACCTCCTCCTCCCGGCGGCGGCGGCGGCGGAGGAGGTGGTGGTGAGGGTCCACCGAAGCCCGGAGGTGGTGGTGGAGGAGGTGGTGGTGGCGGCGGAGGCATGATGTCGAGTATATGTGAAATGCGAATGCCCTCGAGGCTCAGGGGGAGGGTCGAGGGGAGGGTGGATGTCGACGGTTTTGGGCCGCGTCAGGCTCGGTCGGTGTTAGACCGGTTTTGTAAACTAATTCCAAACAATATTCGTTGGCGTAGTAAATCTGCAATACGCAGTACAGAAAGCCGTGGCCCTCTCGTTGTGGCGGGATGCGGAGCTTGGGTAGGTAGGCTCGAGCGAAATGATAATAGCTTCACAGGCCCTCTGGAAGAGTTGAATGGTGGCGGATCGCGTTCCCTGGGAATGGAAGTTGCTTGCGTCACTGCTAGTGTGGCTCAGCCCCTGGAACTCACATAATGTAATGCCTAAGGTGGGCCAGCTGAGAGGGAGGCGAAGAGGGTCAAGCCACAGATAACCCCAACCCCCAATCACCAACTAGGTGGTTCCCAGCTCTCAAGTAACTTCAGCACAAGAGCCCGTTGGGAGACGGTTGCTCACAAGCTATCATAGGCTCAAACAGGCTCTCCTAGTTTGCTTGAGTAGAAAAATGACCTGCATCTTTTTAGATTATCCGCCGATTGGTTACGGCCGAAATTTCAAGAAAACTGAGGCTGTCCACTCACGCACTTGGCTCCAAAGGCCTGGGCCCTGAATCCTGATGAGCCCAAAATCAAGAAGAGAATAGGTATTCCATGATACATACTACATGCCGAGAAAAAAATACACACCCTTACATCCACATCCGCATCCACACGCCCTCGTTTGAAGGAAGAAAAGAAAAAGACCGTGTTTCAGAGACTCTGTTTGGATGGGCTTTGGCTGGGATACAGCTGGCGAATACTGGTAAACCAATTCGATTGACATGGAGAAGTAACAAAATGGTGGGGCTACTGCCCAATCAGGTTAGAGCATTGGGATTTGACGACTGGGGGGAAGCTGCCAAGGCGCGAACAATCACCAATGCAAGGATCTGCGCGATCATCTCCAGGCTAGAAGCTCTCTTTTGACTGCAACGCAATCATCTTCCCGGCCTTTTTTTTCTCTTGCACTCTTTTCAGCCCTTCTCGTGCCCAATCCTCCTTCTCCCGTCCATTCCCCACTACCACTCAAGGTTGTGACGGCCATTTCGACTGTCCTTGGGGCACTCAACGCCTCCACATCGCTCTTCACCTGGCCCGTCACCTGGTCCAGCAGTGAACTCTGCGCAGTTGAGACGGCGCAAAGAGCCCCCCTGTGGAGAGTTACAGGACCGCCATGATGATGCTTCGCCCGTATCCAACCCGCCCAAGGCCACGCCTTTGTCAGGTCTGCGAGCTTATCAACCGAAGACAAGCGACGACACACTCCGCCAAGCGTTCTTTTGTCACACTGCACACTGGCCCACGCTTGGCTAGGATAGCCCAAGAAAGCCCCGCGAAGCCCATCGCCACTCGTTTGCTCACAACCTCCAGGTCGTTCCTAAAGGTGAAACGACCGGCGAGCTTGCAGCAGAGCTCACAGAAGCCCCAGATCCCCCGGAATCCGCAGAGCCTGCAGAGCCTGCAGAGCCCGCAGACTCAGAATGCTTCCCCAGCTAGGTTCACCAGGACCGCGAGGTCACCCGAGAGTCCGGAAAGACTGGCCACCCAACCCAGCACGGCAGACTTGGTAAAGCTTGTGGAAGCCGTCGACCGCGTCTCCAAGGCTTTTACGGCTCAGCAGGGCATCCCGTCAGAGCTCACGACACTTACGGCCCTGCGCGCATGTGCGAGATCTGATGTAAAGTCGGTCCTGGACGCCCAGACTGCCGAAACCCATGCTGAGAATCCTGCGTCGCTTCTGCTGGCCTCGTCGAGCCGTCACGATGCAGAGAGGAATGTCCGGGCAGCTGGGAAGGATGCTGACCTAGAGACGCACTCGCACATGTCACTTCGACTTGAGGACGTGGTCGACAAGCTCTCAGATACTGCTTACGCAATCATCACCCACCCCGCTGTTGTTATCACTCTGCAAGTGCTGGAGGAGTACGTCAGTCTCCAAGCCCGCCTTGGCAGACCAGGGACACTGCCGCACGTCCTGGAACTGTTTGCTACCAAGCCCAGTCCCCGGCTTGTCTCGGGGTCACTCCAGTATACCGAGCGTAACCCACACAAGTCGGGCAACGCTGTCCCGCCACCTATCGCCGAAACCGCCTTGGCTACGGCATTGGAAGCCAAACATCTGGATGCCGCCCTTGGTATTGTGGAGAACACGTACGCCACCAAAGCTTTTCTGCGATCCAAGATCATCAGGAAGGCGCTACTGCCCGCAGCCGGCGTTGGAGCGGTGCCCGTTGCTGCCTACCTGGTGGCCAAAAATCTCGCACTGCTGCAGGATTCCATAGAACAGTCGCAGGCGACCGGAATTGCGTTTGCGGGTCTCATCGCCTACCTGGGCTTCACTGCGACCATTGGACTCGTCGCCGCAACCACGGCAAATGACCAGATGAAGCGAATTACTTGGGCTCCGGGCACGCCTTTGAGGCAGAGATGGCTCCATGAAGAGGAGCGGTCTGCCCTGGACAAGGTTGCCTGTGCTTTCGGCTTCTCTGAGGTGCACCGCTTTGGGGAAGAGCAAGGGGAAGAGTTTTTGCTGCTCCGAGAATATATATTAAGAAGGGGCATGGAGCTGGATGTAGTAAATCTCATGCCTGGCATGAGCTAGATTGAGGGCCTGGACGGCCGAGAAGAAGACGGGTGGGTTTGGATGGATAGGATGTGATAGAATGTATGCACAAGTGTGCCCCTGAGGGACCCTAGGCGGACTTGGCGTCGCGGTGGCTGACGGGGAAACTTTGATCGTTACCTTTGGGCCCGGCGTTCTTGGCCCCAACTTCCCTACCGCTGTGCTAGTGATCGGCGGGGGCTCTGCCGCAGTCGGCCGAGGCTTGCCAAGGGGTCGAGCAGATATCAATCAAGGATGCCAACGCGCCGAGAATGAGATTCAAGACTGCTCACCTCCACCGTACGTGTAAAGCTCCTCCTGCGGCCCATGCAGTACGCTGCGGTCAGCCATGTCTCTGGTGGATTTTTCGTCCCAAAACGCCGCCAGTTGGGTTCCACGTCGACACTATCCATACCCTAGCCCTCCTCCCAGCTTAGCCATGAATGACTCCAGTGACTTGAGACCAACTCGCACGATTCAAGACAGTGTGATTGACTTGGGTACATCGATGAACCCTGGCTCGCATCCAAAGTATACTTCTACGTCACACTCCTTTTGTATGGCATCGTTGCTGTACGCCTATGGGATGTGGTTCTTTATTTAGAGGTACCCCCGTCCCTCCCAGTCTCCCCCGGGTTTCTTTCTTGGTGTAGTCAACGTCCATTACAAAAGAAGTCTTGACGCTACCAGTGGGACTCTCAACCTTTCCAACGCGGAATAGCTTCGTGAAACGCTCCTGACTAGAATCATTTTTCCTTCTACGTCTTCTTCTTCTTCTTCTTCTTGCGTCCTTCTTTCTTTCCCTCATCTCACCTCCCATCAACGGCCGTTGAAGCTCCCTGCAATGGCTGGAGGCTTCAGCCCTATCGATCCTATACGATGTGGGCACTACGCTGCCTTTGCGGCGCAACTTGGAAGGCGGGCCTTCGACGTCATTTACTGGCTTCTCTTCATTCTCGTCATTTTCATGTTGTTTCTGGCGGCGTTCAAATACAGCTCGTTCGTGATCCAATTTTCTCTCTGATACTAAACTGTCCAGCACTGACTGACAAATTTATACAGAGATTCCGAACTCGCCTCCAAACTTGAGCCAGGATCTCGCAAGTATAAACACAGAATGAAGAGATGCATGTACATCTGCTCTCTTTACGCCACCATATCCGTCGTCTCGGTCGTCATGGAGGTCTTCATGCTCATGGCTTTGCAATTTTGTGATGGGGAGGACCTCATGTCTCTGTACTGGTCTACATGGACCATGATGCAGGTTGGCTCCCTCATAGCCATCTTCGGTATTCTGCTTTCAGTCTTTAACGGACTTCGCGGGAACAAGAACCCGTAAGTTTATCATCTCTACACACACTACACATAATACAAGATTGTTTGGGGGGGTTTTTATTTTATTTCTCTTTCTAACTGCTTTTTCGCTATTAGGCCCTGGGCATTAGCTCTCGGCACTCCCGTGCTCGTCATCGCCGGCATCGGCCACGCAGTCCACGGCGCCATGCACAAACGAGTCAAGAGGATCCGGTCCAGGAGCGTCGGCAGACAACAGACACTGTCGGCTAGCAGCAGCAGTATAATCCAATCCGAAAGGGTATTAACGAGCAACTTTCCAATCAGCAGAGAGTACGTCAAAACCCACCATCCATCCCATAAACAATAAAAAGAAAGTGCATATTGCTAACGGGATCACCACCACGTTTCAGGGACACGATTCGCGGAGACGAGAGCGAGAGGGAAGACGGCGAGAACTACCGAGCGACGCTGGTTGGGTCCACACCCGATGGCGCCCCGATCCTCATGTTTACGGATGACCCGGGCTCGTTCAGAGCGGAGCGAGGCACCGTCCTCGGCCGCGGCGAGAGTGGGCAGGTCATTGTCGCCTTCCACAAGTCCATGATGACGATTATCGACAACAGGAACAGCTCTTCTTCCCTGGCTGAGAAGCTCCTATCCCTTCCGGGCAACAATAGTAATAACAACAGCAGCAACATCAATACGAGCAGTAGCTCACCCCTGCCACCCGTTCCAACGACACTACCCCAGCGGCCCCCTGTGGTGAGGATTGTTGAGCCGGATACTTCTCCAGTTTGAATGAATGGTTTTATTTTTCTCTTTTTTTTATTTTATGGACGTTTAGCGAAAACGAATCAGTGCTTTCTAGTTCAAAAGTTGGCGCAAAAATGCAAACTTTAACAGGGCATGAACACGACATCCGCGGGAGGATACGATAGCAGGCGTTCAATGGGTTGGGGTTTTGGATTTTGGTACGGCAATAACAAAAAAGAATTGCTCTATGGGATGGCTGGCGGTTGGAATTATTTAGGGAGGTTGTTCGTTTTCTTATTGGGGGGTTACCTAACTATCTGGAATAGTGACGATGAGTTCGTTTTTGACAAAGCACAACTTATACGTTTTATACCGCACTTGGTTTAAAATGACATCACTTTGTCCCCTCCTCTGGTTTGAAGGTCACCCAAACGATCATCCACGTCGTCTCTTGTGTGGTTTCAACACTGATCAACCTAGTTTTGTTTTTTTGTGGATCGCTGTGATGCAAAATCGGGTGTCGTGGTATCTGTCAGGCAAGCAAACGGTACCCAGTATGTACCTTTTACATACATGGGCAAGCTGCACCAGATTCGTTCTCGGCGACAACCAGGGACAAATTAGGTACCTCTTTGCTTGGATTACATTCTCCCCGAAGCACATCCAAGCCTGCGGAAGATGTTGGACTATGACAAATATCTATGCTTATCTCCCTTTCCCAGAGGAGGAGGAAAATGAAACAATTGTCTTAGATAGCTGGGGCTGAAGTCGCAAACGACAACCGAGTCCAAGAAGACGGGGCCACGACAGTCACATGGGCAAACGGAATAACATAATACGGACAAGCGCGCACACTAAAGAGAAACATGCATAATACCACCAGCCAGACAGCTGGCTCGAATACACCACGGGGCCGGGAAGGAATGGAATTGACGAGGGCCGAGAAAAGACGACTCCCATGGCCAATGATCCAAATCCCCATGTCGACGGGGCTGGGATTTACCTTCCACGGCATATTCAGCATTCCCTCTCAGCCAAGCAACGCCCAAGACCTCTCTGACGCCCCCTCCCAGCCAATGGGCGGGCAATAGAAGTCCGACAAGGGACAGAGGGATGAAGTGCCCAAGGCTGGATGCATATTCTTCGGCATATCTATCGCTTGATGCTAGCAGTCATCCGCGGCAAAGTCCGTGTTTCGGCCTTTCCCCCCCCCCCTTTCCTCCTCCGTTCCGTCTCTTTCCTTATCTTTCCGCGCAATATCTCCATTGGACATCCAATAAGCTCAGCCTCAGTTTAGTTCAAGCTTTATACTGGCTGCAGTGGACCTCCGCTATGCCGTCCCTTGGCGGTGAGCCAGCAGGTTCAGCGAGACATAGGACCAAGGGAAAGAAAAAGAAAAAAAAAAGGAATCCAACGACAACATTCAAGATTGATCGGGGTCCTTTGTTTCCCTACTGCACTGTTCCGGCTCGGCCAACCTGTAGAATTTCACCCGTTGGCCGATCGTCGCTTCGCAACACCGGCCAAGAGCTGCCGTCTGCCTTGACCAGTGTCACTTCCAGCTTTGTGCCCATTATCTTGAAGGACGATTTGGCCACATCAATAGCCGCAAAGAGTGGGACCTGTGTCTTGTACCGCTTCGGCAACGGGGTGTCGGTCGTCGGCAAATCTAGCAGTATCCCCTGTGTCCCAAACTCGACCTTGGCAGCCTCTTTGTCAATTTTCTTGAGGAAAAAGGACGCAATCACCGATGTTGGGGTTTGATAGAAATCGCTCCTGCATAGGGAATTCGAGTCAGTTGGGCCGCAACGTGGCTCAGGGGCGGTAAAGGGGCACGGAAGGACGTCATGGTGCCCGCAGGCACAGCCATCCTTGGCTTAGCTTGGCTGCGGAACGTCGTCGATCAATGCCAAGCACGTGGAGGAACATAGGAGACTTACCTAACCGTGTCCAATACCTCCTCGCCCGCCGAGACAGCCGCTGTCTTCTTGTCCTGAGCGGCAGCGTCTCTCTTACCGTTCCCCACAAATAAGTGCCGGCCCTTGGTCTTGCATCCCTCGAGCTTCATGAATTGGTCAAACTCCAGAACGCGTCGCTTGCAGCAGCTGTAGCCCTTGCTGCCCTCGTGGAAGATGGGGACACCGGGATGATACACGCATGTCTCCCCTTCCCGACTGGCTCCCTTGTGATAGGTCGCGCCACAGGCCTTCCGCCTGCACACACGGCCGTCTGGGATCTCGACACCCTCCTCGTCGTTGTCGGACTCCTCGACGACTGGGGGAGGGGGTGGTACGGCCTGGGCCACGGATATGGGGGCCCGTGGCGGAGGGGGAGGGAGGTTATGCAAGTCGATGGCGGGGGTCGGGTCTGCCTCCTTCTTCTCAATCTTCGGGGGTAGATCCGTCGTGCTATGCTTCCCCTCGGTGCAGGGCTCTATCGACATGAACTCCTCAAAAGTAAGCACGCGCGGCTTGCAGCACTTCCATCCTGCGAAGACACGGTAAGCATAAGGGACAGAAGACTGCTGGCTTCAGAGAGAGAAGGCAAGAACAGCTCTCGACGGAGCGCTGCAGCCGTCGGCGGCTCGGCTGCTTCAGTAATATAATATATACATACCTTTCTGGCCCTCGTGAAAAATCGGGGGGCCAGGGTGGTAGCGGCAGACCTCATCTTCATCTGCATACACTTTGCCGCAACCTTGATGGACGCATTTCTGGGCCATGATGATGATGGAAGGCAGATTTGAGAGGCTGACCTCGGGGAAGCAATTAAAGTAGAGGAGGAAGCTCCGGTTCACGAAACGACTAGAACGAACTTTTCGAAGTGAAGGCTGTACGGTAAAAAAAAAATTGATCGAGAGAGATCTTCTTGTAGTTGCCGTTGACAAGCAGGGGACTTGGCTTGTGGAAGCTTCAGAGGAAGACCATGGAATGTCCAGTCGGAAATGGATTCAATGGAACGAAGGTGGGGGCGGGGAAGGCCTTGGGCTTTCAGAACCTGGCTGAACCAGTCGGGTAGGTTGCAGCAGGGAAACGCGACTCGGGCGCGCGCGCGTGGCAGGCAGGAGGGACATTTGGTAAAGCACCTACTCTACTCTAAATTTTTCTGCGACTAGTACTATTTGAGGTTAATGATTTAAGTACTCTTACCAGCAGGGGCGGCTCGGATTTCTCTGCCATGGAACTCCGTTGTTAGGTATTCATGTCGAGACAGTTTCAACTTTGTCACCTTTCCCAACCGCCTCTTCCGGCCGGCCACGAGGAAAGACAAAATCCAGACAACGTGCGAAATGTTTGCTACACGCTGGCTTCTACAGTCTTGCAGGATAACGCTGTTCACTCGCGACAACTGTGGGCTCTGCAGCCAGGCGAGATCTGTGCTGTCCGATGTGTGGGACAGGAAACCTTTCGCCTTTCAAGAAATTAACATCATCAAGCCGGAATCGAGATCCTGGCGAGACCTGTATGAATTCGATGTCCCCGTGGTGAGTTTCTGATGAGGTCCCCCACCGGGTTAGGCCAATCGAGCCGTTCGCTCAACTTTGGCAGATACATATCAGCAAGGCCCAGCAACTGGAGGAGGACCCAAAGCTCTCTTCAAAGGCTGTCAAACTCATGCATCGCTTTTCTCCAGACGAGATCCTTGCCAAGATGGACACGGTTGAAAAATCGTAGCCCATGCAAGAACCCACCTCTTGTCAGACAAGGCAATAACGCCCTTCAGAATGGCAGCGGGGATGTTGAATCGATGCAGCCAAGCGTGTCCCAAGACCGCCAGCCATGGATTTTTGTAAAACAAACTATTCCTACGGCCAATGACACGTCACTTGCTCAATATGTTGCGGACTTGTCATGTTGGACCTGACCTCGAGCTGTCGCCAAAGAGTCTCCCATCACGGCTCCCAGGGCCGTATAGTCTGTGGCCACGCTGATCATGTGGAAGCCCATGTCGGCATATCGCTTGGCCTGCTCTCCACTGGTGCAAAAGATACCACACTTCTTCCCAGCAGCCACGCCGGCTCTCAAGACTTTTGAGATGGCATTATCCAGCTCGGGGTCCATCTTCCCGTCGATTATCGGGTGGCCAATACTATTGCCAAGATCAAACGGCCCAATGAATACGACGTCGACAAGCGGTACTATTTGCTCGATCAAATCGAGGGCTTCTTGGGTCTCGATCTGGATCATGGTCAAGAGGCTGTCGTTTGCCTGCTGTAGATACTCCGTGAACGTTGGGATAGGGTGAAAGTTCTGCATGGCGATGGGTGAGCCAAACCCTCGGCGACCTAGCGGCGGGAACTTGGCTGCAGCTACCAAGTTCTCTACTTCCTCGACCGTCCGGATCAGGGGCACCAGTATCTGAATCATGTCAATCTTGATGTTTTTTTAGGGAATTATTTGAAAGTCCTTACTCCATGAGCTCCGCTATCCAACGCTCCTGCTAGAGCATCAGTAAGTGCAGATGTCTTGACTGACCATGTCAGGGGGGGTTCTATCTTGATGCTCACGTTTGACCATCCAAGGCTGAAGGTCTGGTATCCGAACGATTGGGGATACACCGAGGGCGGCAATAGCGGGAACTGCCTCGTGCATTGCAGCATCTAGAGTAAATAGTGTTGTTACCGATTGCTCGCTTATTGTACCAGGATCCCCGGGAGACGGGACAATCATAGCCACATGAATGTTACGGTCATTGACCAAGGCACGTACCATCAATGTTTCCGTGTTCACAATCCACCATCACCCAATCTGCACCCGCCCTGGCGAGAATCCTCGAGACATTGGCGCCGGGAATCATCTGCCAGAGCCCCATGGCAGGGCCCTTGCCTTCGGCAAAGGTTTTTTTCAGCCTGTTGGACCTGATCATCTTCAAGCTGGCATCCATGGTGGAGAGTAAACGGGGTTTGTTGACGTGCAAACAACCCATTCGTAATAGGAACACCGATGGACCAAGTATTTGTGGTCTCGGGCAGGCACGGGAGAAGTAGGTAGCTCTCCAGGTCATGGTGAATGTCCTCGACCTCGTAGTCGGCGTAGCATGTCCCGCAGCAGCATACAAAACTGGTGTACCGGAACCCGCTAGCTGAAACTGAAGACCCGCTTCTAGCAACCCTCACAATGAATCAGGAGCTGGTAAATGGCGAATCGTGGTATTCGTTGGAGATGGCAACCAGCGATCATGTCCCAACACAATACAATCCGCACAAAGACCGAGGCGGGGTTCCCGGTTCGGCGGAGCTGGACGGGAGGGCTTGCGGGGTAGCTGCGAATCATGATTGATGCCCCCTGTCATCCATCTATCATGGTTGCTTTTAGCGAGGATAAGGTGTGTCCCATTGACAGCCATCCGGCTGGCATGGAGATGATATCTACTTGGTTATTAGCCAACCCCTATTCGAGCTTTGTCAAGTTGACCAGGACTTGGACAACGACGTGGTGTTCTTGGAATTTTACTGACCCCAGCCACCGGATATATATCAGCACCTTGACACTCTTCCTTCGTAGACGAGAAGCGACGCCAAGACACCATCACTGGTGAACCCCCCCCCCACAAGATATAAGATCCATCTTAAACGTACTCCGGTTTCGGTCTACTTTGGAATTCTCGCCCCTTAACTTGCGTCGAGGCCATGGATCGCACAAGTGACGACAAGACACCCCTATAAGAGGTGATCCAAGTAGAGTACTGCGGGAAACCACTCTAATGAACCACGGTGGCAACGTCCTGCTTCCATTAGCATATTCTAAGTATAAGTTGGTAAGATACGGAGTGGAGGAATCTCGATCTCGGCTGCTTCCGCAAAATGGCGTTCTTGACACGGGACAGTTGATTAATACCCACACCGAGTTGCCGCAACCAATCTTGCTCCATGATTACAGGAATATAGTATTGGTACTTGTCATGTATTGCTCAACTGAGATACGTAGGTCATGGTCATTCTTCTTCCAAGAGTCACTCAGCTTTATTCCGGACTAAGTAAAAATTAAAATTATTTAGAGTCTCTTTCACTCGCAACAAGACTTCATGTAGTTAGTGACCTTTATGGTGGGTTTCTTCTTGATTTCACACCTCGCATACCTACCTGGTAATGAAAGACCAGTATGTTCCTCGTGGTCATCTGGTAAGATTGTCCCCAACCCCCATATTGGTGACGCGTCACTCAGCGTCGTTGGCAAGAGGCCATGTACCTTGACAACGGCGAACGGAACCATTTCCGAGAGAACAGCCATCTCCATTTATCGATGATGCCATCGTGACTCTGCCGGCCATTGTTTGAGAAGCCCTGATTGATCGGGTTGGTATTCACAAGTATGTTCCTTCTTGGCCTTCGTGGGGTCCTGCATTTGCTGTGGGCGTGGTGGCTATCGAGTGTGGAGCTCATGTCTTGGGATTTTATTCCTTCTTGGCATTCGACGTGACTGTAGACGTAGTATCGCTCTCGTCCAAATATACATATATCACATTTACGACTTCAGGTCCTGGGGTGCTCACCGCATGCTGGCGGCCTCTTTCCTGCTCGTCCTATTTCTGAACATAGTGTTCAGAATCTTGAGTCCGTTTCCAATAAAGAATACCGTCACATGTCTTTATCTAAATATGCTTTTGTTTTATTGAACCTGCTGCGAGGGTGGGTATTAAAAAGTACCGGTAGCTGGTTGTCGTCCTCGCGTGCTTGGGGAAACGACAATCGACAAGGCAAAAACAAAACCATCAAGTACTTGAGAGGCATTTAGAAAACGGACAAGATTTGGGAAATTGTGAAATGAAACAACCAAAGCAAGTGCCCTCAGATTAGCTCTCTTATGTTCTCACCGACAACCGAGAGGGACGGGACGGCAACGAAGACGCCCCTCCCAAGTCTGCTGCCTGCAAATTTGGCTTTTTGGACCCTAAGTCATCACCGGGCTTTGCTTTGGTTGCTCACAACACACATTAACCATGTTGTAAAAACACTCAATACTCCCCCCCACACGCCACTCCCAACAAGAGAAAGAAAGATACTTCTTTTTTTTCCCCTCTCCCATCATTTCCCTACCCCGCAAAACTCCATTCTGCTCCGTGTTCGGCTCGGATTGAAAACTACATTTGGTTATTCACTCATTGGTGCAAGCTCGACACTACCCCTGGGGGGAGTGGGCGCACCTCGGAATGCTATAAATCATCGTCATGGCCGCAGAACAGAAAATAACAGTGGGAAAAGAGGGGGAGGGGCAAGAAGGGAGAGTGTTGAGGTTTGTTAGGTTAATGTGTGTATACGAGCGAGTGATAAGAGATAACCTGCTCAGATATCTGTTCTTCGAGTCCTCAGCTTCTCCGCGTGTTCTGTGCTGCCATGATGGACAGCGGAACGCCGGGTGAATGTGGCTATAGCTTGTGTGTGTGAAGTCTTTCCTCATCGCAGGTTGTGTAATGGCTGGTGTGCCATATCTGGTCTCTTGAAGAAGAAATGGTGGCAGGCGGTGCCCAATTGGATCCCGACTCTACGTCTGGGAATCTGCGATCGGGCTGTAGAATGGACGCAAACTCCAAAAGAGCGGGCGGAAATGGCCCAGAAAGACAATAAGAAACCCAGTGCCGCAATGATGAAAGAGAAGAAGGAAATGATTTGGAGGTCGGCGAGGTTGGGTGTGGAGGAAGGAAAGCAAGATGCGAGATCGACGAGAGAGCCCGCCCGACCTTGCAAAACGGAAGTCAGCGACCACCTGCAGCAGCACCACCAACTCACCACGAAGGGATGACCCTCCGAGAAGCTGCATTGCTTCGAAGTAAAAGTCTCAAAGTGTGTAAAAGCATCAAGGCGCGAGAACAATTGAAGGTCTGGTTATGCATTTGGGAAAGAGGTTGAACAGATGAGGTCTGTTCTGGGTGCAGAGGTTTTAGTGTTGGGGAGGAAAACGGAACGCGCTTTATCGCGTCGGAAATGATCCCTTGATGTGCCTGGTTGCCCTACCTTGACACGTGATTGTTCTTGCCGATCCAGGGTTAGGGTTGGAAATTTGGGCGACTGATGGTAGGTAGGTAGGGAGGTTGGTAGGTCGGTAGGTACGAACCCGTCGAGGGCGATATATTAACATGCTTTGAATTCCAGATATGGCGTGTTGCTTATTACGTTGATCTGGCCAGACTGTCTGGCTCGAGAGCCGACGGCGGTTGCGAGATGTGTCTTGGTTTCTCGCGACGTTGCTGCCGCAGGACGACAAAATTGGCGCGTCACGAGCCAAAGTCAGAGCAGGCAACCACCTTCGATGGGGAACGAGGTCTGTAGGCATTAAAGACGTCAACGCTTTCGTGATTGAACTGGCTATGCCAAGGCTGATGTGGGAAGCCGTCGTAAGAACACATCCCACATAACTTGCGCATAACCGCGATCGAGGCAGTTTTGCGATTCTGGTCGAAAAAAAACGGCTGAGGTGTCTTCCAGTCTAGCGAAGGAGAGGACGATAAAATTGAGCGACGAGGTGATAAGGTAAACCGGTGCAATTCGTAGTTAGACACCATCGCAGGACATGGATAGCAAAAGGCAAACTCATTCTTCTCCATGGCACCACCCGCGAGCGGCGTTCATAGCGAAAAAGAGGGTTTGGTTTTGGGTATCAAAAATTCCGGCCGGAACGGCCCCGAAGGACAATTCATAGCGGCTAGCACCACGATGTGCAATGCAGGCTCTCCGCTATAGTGCAAGGGTTTCTTGATCTCCCTGCACTCAACCAAGGTAAGTATGAAGAAGAAAAGAAAAACAAGAGGAAGAGGAGGAGGGTGGCCAAGAATATATACCTTAACTCGGTGGTCCGTGCACACATGCTCTTTTTATGGTCTGTGCACTCTTTTTCCCCCCTAAATGGGCCCGTGCATTTGAAACCTGGGGCAGGCACGCAAGGCTGCGATTTTTTGGTCAGGCTTCAATTTAGCACTGCTGTTGCGCTGTAGATTTGAGGTCGGCTTCACCACGCTCGCAACCTGACTCTCCCTCTTCCAAACGCATTTATCTCCTCCATACCCAAGTGCCTCACATTGCCCATAACTCAAAATGGTAAGCTCTCTATTGCTTAGTACCAATGCTTCTCGCAAAAAGCTAACAACTCAAACAAGGCGCGCAACTCAGAGAAGGCGCAGTCGATGCTGTTCCGCTTCCGCGAGGCACAAGCAGCGGACCTCGGGATCATCGACGCGGGACGAACCAGACGACCAAGAGCTATCACGGAGCAGGACAGCATCCCGTCGTGTGAGAAATGGCGCGGCCAAGTGCTCAAGGAGATCTCGCGCAAGGTGTCCAGAATCCAAGATATCGCGCTCAGCGACTACCAGATCCGCGACATCAACGACGAGATCAACAAGCTGATGCGCGAGAAGCACATGTGGGAGGTGCAGATCCGCAACCTGGGCGGGCCCAACTACATGCGGGGCGGCGCCAAAGTGTACGACGAGTCCGGGCGCGAGATCCCCGGCGGCGGGCGGGGTTACAAGTACTTTGGGCGGGCAAAAGAGCTTCCGGGAGTCAAAGAACTGTTCGAGGCTGCTGCCAAGTCCAAGCAGGACGACGAGAAGCCGCTCGAGGCAAGAACCGATCTGAGGAAACAGGTCGATGCCGCATACTACGGCTACGCACCCGGCGCAGAGGACGATGTGCTGCTCGAGTACGAGGAGATGAAGGAGCGAGAGGCGTTTGAGAATCTGGCCATGGGACATACCGCCGAGACACCGCCCGGGTGGGAGCCGCTGCCGGGAGACACGGGCGACGGGCACGGCTGGGAACTGCCGACTATGGACGAGGTCCAGCAAGAGCTCATTGAGCGGAGGAGGAGAAGGCTCCTGGATCAATTATAGCAGCCGGAAACTGCTACAGGAGGAGACTAGGAGAAACCAGGGGATGCCGGCGGGTTTTTATTTTTTATCTTTCTCTTGTCAAAGATTCTACGATGAGAGTCGGGATATGACGGGACAGGATGCATCTTGTTTGTAATCACTGCATAGGATTTTCACGGACGAGCTCGGCGTTAAAAGGGCGCAAGGGAACAAAATGACGGCTAGTTAAGCTTGGCCTTGGGACTGAGATAGAGATATATAGCAGCAAACGTCCTGCTAAGGACTGTTGCTCTACCGGAGTGAGGCAACATTTGTGCAAGGGACGAAGGATATCAAGTCCACTATGAAAATTATTGAGTCTGTCGCTTGATTATACGGTGCTGTTTCTCTTTTTCCTTAACACAGCTTTGAGACAAACAACCATATGCGAACCAAAACCAAAATGTAGGAGTAAGAAATGCTGAGGCATATAAACAAACACGGGGTACCATACCCAGAGTTCTGTAGCACAAATGACAAGACAACCATTCGCAGAGCAAGTTCTTCCAATCTAAATGCCCGGTAAAAAGTATTTCTTAACCTAACCTCTGCAAAGATTTGGAGATTTCAACCGCGGGCTAGAAAGGCACAGGATACCTGTGGTTCATTCTGATATTTAAATGTTGATCTACTAAATCGGGTGCATCAATTCTAAACAAGTTCCAATGCCAATATGCTAAATCCAAAACAGTTTCCATGCTATAAAAATGCAATCCAGCCCCAAACTAACAATGCAAAGGCCAGTTCTTCTTAATCCAACCAGCCATCAACTCCGTAAACGTACCATCAACATACGACAAAACATCCTTATCGCCATAACTGCCACCGCCCGAGAACTTGAGAGCCAAGAGGACCCACGGCTGGATAAAGTCAAAGAAAACCAGGTCGACCGTCTCGGGTGTGCCTTCCCACGGGAACTGGACCTCGCTCTGGATGCAGTTTGGAACAATGTAAAAGTCAATCGTGGCGTGGACAGCGTCGTCGCCGTCGCTGCCAATGTCGTCACGGGTGGTGTATCCCTGGACGAGAACTGGCTGCCTCACCTTGGAGCTTTCGCCGCCAAGGGGCTTCTGCTGCTGCTGCGGCTGCTGTTGAGCCTCGAAGTGGTTGTCACCATGGCTGTAGATGATGGATTCGTTAATGGCCAGCTGCTCTGGGATGCCCATGAACCGGGCGTCCACAGAATGCTCCGCGTCGAATATCTGCCCGCCGCTATTGAGCAGTTTGACTACCTTGCTGGCCGTGGAGTAAGGAACATTGGGGATGTAGCGTAGGACGCTGAGGAACGGGGAGATGATATGTGTTGTGTCGCGAGTAAAGGCGCCCTTGAAGATATCGAATCGGATCGCGCCCGTGTTCATTATGATCAGCCGCGATACATCCTTGCGGCTGGGATTCACCGCCACTTCGGGAAGCACCTCCTTCTCGAGCCATGTGTAAATGCTGCTTTCGCCGGGGTAAGGGGTCCTGGTCATCCAGTAGTCTCGTGGAGCACAGCCGAAGCTATAATCGAGATTGAGCTCCTTGCGGGCCTTTGCAATCATGGCAGTGACGTTACGGCCGTGATCCGTCGGGAAGGTCGACGCGTTGAGGCCGGTGTGATGGTAGAGTCCCAATAAATTATTATCGATGTATCTGCGGTGGAACGAGAGTTCGGTTTCCGGCAGGGTTGGATTTTGGTCAAAAGACATGGACATCCAGCCAATCGTCTCGAAGTATCGTCCGCTAGCCATGGCGAACGAGTTCGCGTCGTAGGACGTAGCGTCCCGAACGTGAACGTGGCCGCCGAAGAAGAGAATCGGCGTGGAGGGGTTTTGTTTGCGGATCGCCGTGAATATGTCCTTGAACTCGCGCATCTGCACCCCGACGTGACCAATGACGACAAACGTATCTGCGCTCTCCTTGATGGCCTCTTGGAACCATTTCTCCCTGATGGTCTCTCTCACGGGCTGAACAACTGTATTCGCTGCATTTCCGCTAAAGTCGAAGAGAAAGCCAAAAGCAATGATGTCCAGCTTTTGGTTCTTTGTTTGAAACTTGTGATATCTCTGCGCCATTGCGATCTGTTCCCCGGACTCGGGATCGATGTAGTCCAAGTTGGAGGCGATGTAGTTGCCCCCAAAGTTTGGAACGGTCTGGCGATGCTCCTCGTCGGCAGTTGACGCCTGGTAGAGCTCGTGATTGCCCGTGCATATTATATCGATATTTTGTTCGCGGTAGATATCGTAGTAGTATTTGCCCTTGGGACTCGAGGCATCGTACAGGCCGTTGCCCTCAACCCGGTCGCCCGTGTCGACGAGAAGGAGGTCGACGCCCTGATCATCGGCCTCGCGCCGCATATGTTCAGCAAACGAGACATAGTCGCCCCAGTCGGCCGAGTACTGAGACTCTTGTAAATGGCCGCCGTGCCAGCCGTGCGTGTCAGTTGTGTGAAGGAAGTTGAGTTTCCCCCAGCGGAGATCTCGCATTGGCGCGGCGATGGGCTTTGCAGCGCTCGGCTGTGCTGCCCTCGCCAGCGCAGCGATGGCGCTGGCTACTACGGCGATTCGTAAAATCATGCTGCATCAATGGTAAGCACTTAGAATGCGTGCCTCTTCCGTTGAGTGCTGGCATGGATTGTGCTGGAGGGTCTTGGAGGTTGTTGCCCGTGGGTTCTAGCTGTCTCCGAAATGGCATGTACTGTACATGTACTATGGGCATACCCTTACCCCCACCCGAGCAAGGTACATGTACCCTAGGTAAACATTAAATATAATGCGTTACACAACAATCCAATCCCTGTTTGATTGTTACGTAGTAAAGGTTATCCGCACATACCACGCAGATTCCCTCTTTCAGTATGGGATGGGATTGCATGAACTGGTATGTATACTACCTCGCCCGCCGTTGGGCGGGCTCTCTCGATGCATGGGATTCTCTCGCCAGCGAATCATTGCCAAGGCTGTTCAGCCGCACCATCATCCATGCAAACGCTCGTAGTGGTCCAGCCGTAATATGAATATAGCGGTTGACCACAGATCGGTTCTGTTTGTCAACCGATACCCAGTGGTAGGACAAAAATCAAGCTGTCACGTTGGAGGGAGCAGATACTGGTTATATCAAGTACAATCTGCTCCGCACCATATCACCATGGGTCAATCATTTTAAGCCGAGCAACCGTCGATGCCCGGATTGACCAGATTGGAAGACCACCTTTATCAAGACAGAAAAGTTGAAACTCTTTGGCTATCATACCAGCTAGCCAGTCATGTACATCATTATCCGGCAGCTGAGCCGCAACAGGTAACATGATTTACAAGCAAAGAATTTGGGGTCACTAGCGAATGGAAGACTAATAAGCCGCTAGGTCATCCTGACTACGCCTGACACCTAGTTTCGGGCTTCTCCTAGACACTGGGCATACATGCCGTTCCTTTCACTCCCTCCAGGTCATTGTTTGGTCTCTATGGACGTGAAAGTGGCGGCCGGTGAGATCGTCAACCTGCCAGTAGTCCAGTTTCTTGCTTGACCTTGGCGACTGCCGCGAGCGCGAGAAAGACGCCTTGTCACGATCGGGTTTGGATGACGTAGATGGCGTGGGCTGGTAAGAAGGCCGTTCGATGACTTCAGAGTCATCTTCGTCTTTGATGGGGAGAAGGGGGGCAGGCTGGGACTTTCCAGCCTTCCAATGCCCCTTGAGCTGGTTCCTATGCTCATAAGACTCCTCCCTCGCATCGTCCTGGGCATTTCTAAGCTTCCTCCAGGCTCGTTTGAACTCTTTGAACGAGTTCAAGTTCGTCGAGGCGATGGGATACTGGTGGCACTCGGGCGTACCGTCCGCTGACGGAGCAGTATAGCGAGCAAAGAAATTGAGATTGGTGCCGTCCGTAGTGACAGTTGTGACCTTTGCATGCCCTTTGAGGTAGGGTTTCCCAATGAAATCAAGGGCCCTACTCCTCCCATAGACAAGACTTACTCCATCATAAGTGCTTTGTAGCCCCGCTTCTTGCAGATCCTTCTCCGGTCCTTTCCACTCCCCGGCGAGGTGAAGTAAGGTTAGTGAAAAGGGGTCGTCCTTGTAAAGAACTGCCCCGCTAATACATTCGTCAACTTGGAACGGGTGGTATTCTCGCTTTTCCAGCCCCTCAACAAAACCAGGTTGCGGAGCGGATAGACCGTTGTTGAAGCCCACATTCTTTGGGAAGCCCGTAAATGTCTGGTTGAATACTTGGTAGTTGGTACCATCGTCAGACTCCTTCAGCAGCTTCACGACTTGGAAGACCATAGTTGTCTCGTTAGGGGCTACCTCGACTTTGTTGACACAGCGCTTATAGACTAATTCGGTGGGGGAAGCGGATTCCCGTGCCCTGGCCAGCCGTTCCACGATATCCCCGAGGTTATTTGGCGGTATTGAATGACACGGTTGGAGAATGCCATTCCCATATGCCTGGTTGGCGAAACCAGACGACGTAGTTGAAGTGGTCTTTGTTGTCAACGACCCGCTCGTGGAGTCGGGGGAAGCAGATGCCGACGCCTTTCCCCCTTTGTTCTTCGCCCTCTTATTGAACAAGGCCAAGTTTTTTCCGTGTCAACCGTGCTCTCTTTGCAGGTAATGGAACGACCTCGGATGTTGCGTCAAGTTGCGTCTTCCTCTCCATGGACTGCACGGACACTGCGCCACTCCGACTTGATGGAAGGGCTGTACCTGACGAGTTAACATGTCTTCACCCTCTCCGTAACAAGAGCGATGTGCACAAGCATACCCGCAACTCTGTACCCGTACTTGCAATAGCGACCGGTAGCGTTTCTCGTGAAGGCTTGGAGGCATTCACGCGAGGGCTCCGCTGTTCGTATCGTGGAAGGATGGATTTTTATCGGCGATCAGACTTGCCGATAAAAAGGCCCGCGGACCGCGAGGTGGCTTCGTCTATTGTGCAGGAGAGTCGCTTCGTAGTTGGTGGTTGGCTCGGCGCCACGAAATGTCGCGGGGGCGACTAAGAATGATTGGTCGTCTGGGAGCATGGAAGAATAGGCCGCAACCATTCTGTGAATACCTGCAACAAAGTTGGGCATGCTTGGTAGAACGGTGGCAGTATACCAGTAGTTTCTTAACGTCGCCCAATCCGCCAACTTCATGCTGCCTCTAATTGACCCTCATACCGAAAGTGTTGCCTCATATCTAGACAGTGGCGGGCCGCGTTTTGGATATTATCCCCCCTATGGGACCTGTAGGTGTCGTCGGACAAGTAAAAAAAAGGCCCTCTCAAAGTCCAGCGCCATGAGGTGCTTCTTCTTGCCGTCCTCGGGGGTGATGAGCTGGAAGTTCCCGAGTTGGGGGTCTCCTTGGAAGACGCCATACGAATGCATCGCGTTGCTGAGCTCCCGCATAAGTGTGGTCAACTCTTCCAGCTCGATTAGCACTCCTTCGGGTGACCCGAGCGACACGCCGCCGAAGGGCTCGAGAAGCAGCGCCTTCGAGTGTAGCATTCGACACGACCATAACATTTTGGAACGAGGGTGCCTTGCACCGGCTGGAGTCTGCCATAGGCCTTCACCTCGGTGTCAAACAGCTCGCACGCGATCCCTTCATCAATCTCTTTGTCTTGATAACGGCCGTGCTTCTGCGTTTTAAGGATCACTTGGTCGGGAAGGAAGCACTCGGGAAAGCAGGACTGGGCGCACGGCTCGACCAAGGAAGGGAGCCATCGGCAACATGCGATGATGAGGCGGGATACCGTAGACGGCTGGATGTGAAGTCGGACGATGTGTGGATAGTCACGGCCAAGCGGCGTACTCAAAACAGAGACGTAGCAAGTGCGGAACCAAAAATTAACAGACGTCGCGATGGGAGATCGGGGCCTGTTCTCGATCCGACCAGCTGAGAGGCGGTAGCTTTCTGGCTCCCCACGAAGTCGGGATCTCGGTAGGCTTATCTCATAATTCCTCGGTGTTGTGGGAAGTATGGTTTGAGCGGGCGGCAAATTGCTGGCCATTTTGCTGTGCTACACGTTTGTTTTGATGAACTTTGTCAGAAAGGCGTGAGCTCAGGGGCAGGGCTGAGGATATCCGGGACGCCAACTGTCCAGTCGACTGTTAGGTTATTCCATCTGATGGAGCCTCGTGTATGGTGCCTGTGGACAGGTTCGGATAATAAGTGTGCAGGCAAGTGCCGGGGCATTCTTCGATGAGGTACTCTACCAACCTAAGGTACCTTCTACCTTCGGTATTCTGGGCATCTTGTTACCTGAATTTCACTTCAAACGTGGGCTTGGAGGCAATGTCAGAAATAACCCTGCGGCTCAGGTAAGCTTTCTCATTCAGATGGACGGACAGCTAGAAATATCTTGGTTTCTTTGACGGATTTTGTTTGAGGTCTCTTCCCAAAAGTCAATCCTTACAGAATGTTGCCTGCGAAGCCGAAGCCCGCCCGAATATCAACGGGAAGGGTAAATAAGCCTTCGGACTCCTGGCTGCGACAAAACCTGGAAGCAACCTAATATATACTAATAACCTAGCAAAGCGGTTGACAAAATAATCGAGACTCCAAATGCCAAAGCCACTAACAGAAGCTAGCAGATATCTAACAAATCTGTTGATGGATACGATAATTTCACGATAGTACAAATGGAAGATGTGTTAGCCCCCAGGAGTCAGATGACTGGTTGGTGAGCTGATGGGGTACAAGGAAGCAACCTAGCTTACCACAGAAAACTAGCCTGCATGCAGGTATCCACTAGGTATTGAGTCTCTATTATTTTGTCAACCGCTTGCCTACCCGCCTAGCAACCTAGGTAGGCATGCTTCAAACGCTGGATCTTCCCCATAGAGTCTTCTCTCAGAGGCTTTCATCGCATTCTAGGCCCCTTTCAGAGAGGCGGCATGCCAGACCCTGTCAGTTGTCATCCGACATTAAATGCACAACTGCAGCTCGCTCTCGGCTACGTCATGTCAACATTAGGTCGGGACTATGTTTTCCCCCAAAATGTTGGTAAATAAAGTAGTGTACGGGTTTGCGTTTGCATCCCTAATGTTCGTCGCCCCGGATTGCTTGCCTCGACTGTGGGCTCGAGTGGATAAATACCTACCTATGCAGCTCGCCATTCCCGCCAAGATATGCTTCTCGGAGCTGTACATTACAGCGAGGAAGCGGGCCTTGGAAGGAATGAACCCCCATTCGACTTTCTCAACTGTAGTATAGGTACCTAGGTATTCCCTTATCGGAACCCCGGAGCGGAAACAGTTCTCGCTTTGCCACGAGACCAAAGATTAATACTCACGAGACTGGAAGCCAGCAACCCCTATGCGGCTGCTGGAGATAGCTGGATCTGGTGTGTGCCGATATCGAGTAGGCGCTCAAGGTAGGGGCGGCACCAGAATGGCGTCGAGGAAACATCATCCGCTTGCAGATACCCCAATCAACCGGGTGCAACTGAGACTCAGCTGTGGAGACCTCCTCAAGAGCTTCCCGCCCAGTCCGACGTGGTTTGGTGGGTGGTGGGCTGCTCGCAGCGACATGAGGTGCCACTGTCCAGCCAAAAGAACAACCCCGCACCCCACCACCCATTACGATTGTCCCGAGATACCACCTCTATGTGGGCTGCTAGCAACCTTTAGGATGCTGATGAGCGAATCGATGCGCTTTATCTTGACGCCATGCGGCATCCAGGGATGCACAGCCGCTCCTGTGCTGCCCCTTCGTGCTTCTGTTGTTCCTTTCGAGAAGATCCCTCGACCGCCAATACTTTTTTTTTGCCCACACCCAAGCTGGGCTTGGCTTCGTCTACCTCCCCGATTCAGCCTTCCTCCCCTGCAATCCTCACGTGTCACTACATCCGTCCGTGTCTTTTCCCTCGTGAGAGCTTGACCATCTCCATTCAAGCTGTTGGTTAAGCTGCTGGGTTGGATTGTCAAAGATCAGGAGCTTGCTTTCCAAACCCTCCTCCTCCGCCTCCGCCTCCGCCTCCGTCCCATCGTCCTCGTCTCTTCTTTTATCTCCCTTTCCCCGCTTGCTGTTGTTGTCACCACTTAGATGCCGCCGATCCCGCTCTATCTGCCAAACTGCCGTCACCTACCCCCCTCCTCCTTTTCCCGAGCTTAGTAGCAGCAGCACTCCACTTGCCCCGACTCCTCCCCAACCCAAAAGATATCATCAGCAACCGCAGCCATGGTTGTACCCGATAATGCCCCCCCTTATGCCCCCGCGGTGATCGAAACGATCAGTCACGAGGACTTCGAGACTGCGTCGATCCGCTCAGCCGCACCGTCCTATAGTGAGTATAGCCGGTCTCGTCGTAGCCCCTGAATGCCCGGTTCCGAAAGAAGCCCTCTCTATCCGCGACGCCATTCTTTGTCTCTGTTGAAATCTCGAAGCTGATCAAGTCGGCGGCCACGCAGCCTCGGATGCGCCCTCTTACCACTCGACAGTTCCGCACAATGCAGACCCGGTGCCACCTTATTCACCACCGGCCCTGTCGGATGCTACGTCCGGGAGTGCCCCGTCGGCGTACCGAGGGTCTCTTCTGAGCATCCCAGGGCTGACCCAAACTCAAACCCCTACAGCGGACGGCGCCCCTCGGCAGCAGGGTTTACCACCCGTGCCCACGGGCCCGATCCGCGCCGAGCCGACCCTGGGACAGTTCCGCATCCCGTCATGGTCCACCATCTCGAGCAACCCCACCGCGCGACACTATCACAGCGTGGCACTGCGACGCGTCTCAGCTGCCAGCAGCAACGCGACCAACGCGGAGCGGCTCGGGCGTATCGTGCTCGACCGTATTGAAGAGGAGGAGCGCAACCGGTCTCGCCCACTGGAGGATCCCCACCTTGTGGGCGAGGAAGCGGCAGCCCGCGCCCGACGAGAGCGGCTCGCACGTGAGAACGGCGATGATATCTTGATCCGAGAGGACCGCCGCTGGGACTGGTTCCTGAGCGAACTGTCCTCGCGTCAGTCGCGCCCGGCATCCAGATTCTCCATGGGCTGTCGGTAAGATGGGCTGGAGTGAGCTGGGCTGGGTAGTTGAAAACTATGCCCCCGTCGGCCTTTGAAATTGAGGAAGCATTATGGAGGCGGGGGCGAAGGAGGTGGAGGATGGGGATTGATTCGTTGTTTCAGCTGCGTGGGTTGGGCTCGAAAGCTGTCCCTTCATCCATCAGCATCGACACTAAGTCTGAAACATCTAGCAGCCGGCTAGCCGGCCTCTTCAGACTCTGGCTGGCCGGCTATCAGGCGCCAGGGCGCGCCGCAACCCAACTCCCTTACTTTCTCTGTTTTCATTTTCTCTGCTGCGCATGGCTGGGCGCCCTTTTTCTTAGTTCGGTTCTCTCCATTCATGCTTCACACAAGAACAGACGGGTGTCCCCTCTCAAGGCCATCATTATCATTCGGGGGTGGCGTATTTGCCAAAGATCTCTTTTCGCTTCTCTTCATATATGGCTGGCAGCATCCATCCAGGCGTTTAAGGAGGTAATTTTTTTTATTCATAGGGCACATACATGGATGTTAGGTAGTCCTGGGAGATCTCGACTCATCCGATTCTCACTCAAATTGTGGGACCGAGGACGCCAAAAGCTTAGCAAAATTCGATTGCGTACTTTACTGCCCGTCTTTGAAAGTGGAGTTAAAGAGCTGACTGAGTGATGATGTTTGCTGAATGAATTCCCCTGAGAAAGATGATGTTTTCTCAATGAGATTTTGTTGAAGAAAAAAAAGGAGAGGGGTGTGATGTGGAAAGTCTATAGGGTTGTGAATGCTCCCGAGAAGAAAGAGGTAGGTGTGATAAACCCTTCACCACTGACTGGACTTACATTAGTTGAACAGAAGAGTGAAAGTGGTGTCGCGGAGTTGGACGCTTCTTCAACTTACACCTCCATATGTGTAAGGCAATGTCGGATACCTATGTGCGACTAAGTGTGGAATGGGCCTGAATTAGCACCGTGCTCTTTCGCGCTCTAAAAAAAAGGCGGGTGCGCGATCATCAGTGGATGGGGGTAATATGTTTCCTGAATTTCTTGCCTGAGCCCACTCAAAAAGTCATGATGGTGGTGCCTGCCTGTCTCTCCATTCGACTCTGTAAAAGCGTACATCCCGTTTCAAACGCCAGGCCAAATGCTGCTATACTGATAAGACGCACCCCCTTATCGCGCGCCTGGGTTTCCACTTCTGGTATACATATATTTTTTGTACACTTTATTCCGTTATATCAGCCAAGTTACGACGAGGGCGGTTTAACCCTTGCTCTTGGTGTTTAAGATGAGAGCGACAATTAGCCTGGTACAGGGTTGTTCTTGTTAGCAGTGTTGGGGGGTTTGGGGAGTGGAATTCTGGCTTCCTCACCCATAGAGGCCGAGCACTTCGCCGAAGATAAGAATCAACACCATGCCGACGAAAACCCTTGACTGCGACATGTATGACCTAACGCCCTTGTCGCCTACCACGCCAATGCAGTAGCCTGCAGCAAGGCCAGTGAGGCCGACTGAGAGTCCACATGCGAGATGCATGAAACCACTAGGCAAACTATCAGCATTCGTACTTCCCGGGTGGGGGGCGCAAAGAAGGAAACTTACTTGAACAAACTGTAGGATCCCGACGATGGCGGTTGGAGATCTTGAGCGATCAGGACGGAGATGACGAGCGAGTAGACCGCAATAATACCAGACATAACGACCGGGATGAGGCACTGTGTTGTGTCCAAACTCAGTCAGCATCCATAACTCTGCCAGTACCGACCCCTGATACAGATGCCCCTGTGGCCGTTGTTGTTGTTACCTTCATAATCAGGTCCGGCCGAAATGTTCCCACGCCCGCGATACCGATTCCGGATTTCGCGGTGCCATATGCTGCTCCCGCACCTGTAAAGAACAAGATAATAACGTCAGCTCCTGTCGAATGCGAAGAAATTCCCATCAATAGCCGCCTCGACAGGGATCGTGAAGATCGGCCATGGAGAACTGCTCGTGGAGGGGGGAGAGTTCGTCGTACTGCCAAAGATCATGGCTGCAGCAATGCCGGCCTGTAAGAAAGACAAGGTTAGCAAGACCGGAGATGATAGATATGCCATTCCCACAGCCCTCCAGGACTGAGGTGAGGTGTGTTGAGAGGGGCTCGCTCCAGCTAGGATTTGGCGACAACTTACCATGCCAAGAAACGGCGCGAACTTGGGGACCAGCTCCGACGACGCCATTGTGAGAGATTTATGGGACACCTGCGGGAGAGGAGGTAGGTTGAAACAGAGATAGGGGAAGCCCAATCGTGCAAAGATGGAGCGATGGGCCGGGCGTTGAGAGCTCAAAACGACGATGGGGAGCTGTCTTGGTGTTGGGTGACAACCTGCTCTCGGAAGCAACGCATCCAATGCCCTGTCACACCTCGCACTTAAAATATGGGGCCAGTGTGGTCCAGCCTGTAGATCACGTGCCGTGTCATTCATTACCTCAGGTAACCAGTCTTGCCAGTCTTGCCAGTACCAGTCTGCTTTCCCCCAGAACATTCCGGCAACAGCCTCTCTGGCGCAGCGGTGCCTGTGCCGCGTCACATATGTTCATGTTGGCACGCACGGCCTTCTGGCATTGGGCCTGTTGTCGCGAAAGTTACCCAGACCGAGATCTCTGCTTGTAGATCCATTTTCAGCGGGCCGGAAATCATGTGCATTGCAGGATGCTCAACAGACCAGACAGAAGAATAAGATGTACGAAACGCGATAATAACAACGGCAGCGTTACACCTTCGGGAATAACAGCAGCACAGCCTTGCTGTTGACCCCAATCAGAGCGTGTCGTGAGCGTGGGCGTGAGAAAGGAAATGGCAGGCGGCAGAGTGAGTGGCACGCCTTCAATCATCGAAATGGTGGCAGCAGAAATTAGAATGGGTTACACATGCACAACCTCAATTGTCTCTCCGAGACTGCCCTTCTGCCTCCAAACCCGCCAGGAGGCGCCAGTTACAGTACCTGCCGTACCTGACCTCCATTGAAGTTACCTTCCCGTCCGCCCGCCCTTGTGTCCGCTGTCCGATATAAATAAATCATAAATGGAAAATTTCCGATCATTCAATCTTCCCCGCCTGTCGGGTGGTGAGTGACAGACATGACAGACAGTCACCCTTCTGTGATATGAATAACAAGGCACAGTTAGGCTATTATCGTCTCCAGCTTTCCCCCCACCTCCAATTCATTCCTTCATTCCCTGATTTGAGGTTATCGCTTTCGTTCGTTGGAGTAAAAAGGTTGATCAAGTCTTGTGTTTCCAATCCTTCGCTTTCGCGTGGTCCCCAACAAGCCAGGTGCCAGCCAACCAGCCAACCCCAGCTCTGCGCTACGTGTAGGTGGCGGAGCGGTTTTTTAGTGGATCACGAACCACCCTTAACCGACATTTTGGCCTAACATCCTGGGAGTTAACAAGGTGCTCAAGGGTGCCTGGAGCGAAAACAAGCATCTGCCATTCTTTTCGGTGCTCGCTGCCAACTTCCAAACCAACCTCACGGTGCACTCTCAGGCCGTAGTCCGGCATCGCATATGTCCCAATGTGCCCCTAAGGCTGCGTTCTCCTCGACCGAGACTGACTGAGAGGCCTTCACGCTGCGCGTACGCCCGCAATTCGCCGGCAATTCGCCGTACAAACTCCCCGACGCTCGCTGCCGCCCTTCGGCTTCCCATATCTTGACGTTAGGGGCATCGAATTATAATCTCCAAATAACGTCACTCGCCGTCCGTGGGTCCCCAAGTCGGAACCCGTCGACAAACACCTGACTCGGCTTTCCACAACCCGACCACAACGGCGCGACGATAACTCGAGCCTCGAGGGATCTTGGATCCCTCCCCCATTCGCTCCCCTCCGCCGCTTTCTGTCTTGAGGGCAAGGTTAGGTTAGGTAAAGGTAAAAAGTCCTTTAACCTTGGTTGCTGGCGAGGCCTCCATCCATTGACGCGAGATACGAGTAAGTTCACGCTTCTCCACTTTTGATTGCAAATGCCCCTGGAACACTCGCACACATCGGACACTACACACTACACTGCACTGCACACACACTACACACACGCGGTCTCCAGCCCGGGTGTCTCGCACACGCACGCCCGCACGCACTACCTAAAGGGATGGGGATTGTATCCGAGAAAAATGTCTAAAGGCTAAGACAGCTATCGAGCTAGCAGCAGAGATGGCCGACTACAACCAGGACCGCGTCCCACCTGCGCGGTCGGGCCAGCATGGCCATGCGAACAACCACCAGCGAGAAGCCGCCTTTTCTAATATCTTCGGCGCTGCTCCCCCGCCTGGTCGCTCCCAGACTATGACCTCGTCTTCGGCGGGCCCTCTACCTCCCCTCACAACACAGCAGGACGGGCGCACCCAGACCATGGCCTCCAACTCATCCACAATGCCGAGACAACCACCCCCACGTCTTCCACGTACCGACTATTCGCGTGCCGACTATGGAAATTCGACGGCGCCCCCTCAGGCCGGCTACTATCAAGGGTTACGGTCGACCTCTGGTGGACAACAGGTCCCTTCCCCCCAGTATCTGCAGCAACAGCAACAACAACAACAAGCATGGCAGCAATACCCGCCCGCCCGACAGCCGGTACAACAGCAGCAAGGCTCATACTATCCCAACCAGCCCGGACCGCCTCGAGGAGACTCGATACGGAACTTACAGTCGGGACAACAGCAAGGACAAGGACAAGGTCAGATGCGAAGCCCACCCCCTGAGCAACAGAGGTTGTATTCAATGGGCCGTTCCCCGCCGCCCGCGCCAGCGCCAGCGCCGTTCGATCCAATGCGAAATCCGCCGCCAAGACAGCCTCGGTCACCACCTGAGGACTTCTCTAGCAATCCCGGGCTCGTCAATAATCCCGGCCAGCCGACCCGAACTGCTGCCCAACGGTTCTACCAAGGCGGGCCTGCACCAGCCATGGCTGCGGACCCATACCGATCACAGTCGATGGCCAGCATTCCTCGACAGCCCGTCTATAACCCTCCCCCGCAGAGCTATCAGCAGCAAGCCCCCGCAAATGCTTTCCGCCAGGCCCAGTACAATCCACACTCTGCTCGAACTACCGCCCAAGGACGAGTGGTCCCCGAGAGACATCCCGACGACCGCTCCATGTCCATGACTGGCTATAATCCCCAAGACCGCGATGCTCACCAGACCATGAGTGGACGAGTGATTCCGAATCGGAGGGTGCCAGGGGCTAGCCCTACCTCACCAGATTACACGACCGGCGCTTCTGGTTACGGGGGTTCGAATGGCATATATCCTGCTGGCTATACTCCCGCCCCTGGATCCCAAACCAGGACCACCAGCATGGCATCTTCGACGAGCACTGACAACACTAGGTCTATGTCAATGGCTTCGACAATAGCGCCCTCGATTGCCGCGTCTGACAGGACAGAGACTCAGACTCTGGTACATAGGCCTTCCGCTGCTGGGTCCGCCAGTAGTGGTCGCCCCCCAACTGCTAAAATCAGACCGCCAATCGTATACCCAGCCCTGCTCTCACGCGTTGCAGAGTGCTTCCGCGAAAAGATAGTGGTGGGCGAGCGCACGAAGAACGAATTGACCTACAAGAACGCTTTCAGTGGTTCGGAAGCCGTGGATGTTCTCTCATTCATAATTAGGACTACGGACAGGAACTTGGCGTTGCTTTTGGGCCGCGCCTTGGACGCACAAAAGTTCTTCCACGATGTCACGTACGAGCACAGGCTACGTGACTCTACGTATGAGATGTACCAGTTTCGAGAAACGATGACAGAAGAGACGGAGGAGAAGCCAGCGGTTAATGGCGTATTCGTTTTGTTATCCGAGTGCTACTCGCCAACCTGCACACGGGATCAGCTCTGCTACTCCATAGCATGCCCGCGCAGACTGGAGCAGGTGTCCAGGCTGAATCTTAAGACAGGCCCTGGGCTGAAGAAAGAGGGGGACGCCACTGTAAACGATGACGATGTCGACAAGACCGACGAGCAGAAACTTTGGATTAATAGTGTTCCAAAGGAGATTGCCGACAGTATTGGCGACAGGGAAAAGAAGAGGCAAGAAGTCATCTCGGAGATTTGCTACACGGAACGGGACTTTGTCAAGGATCTTGAGTATCTACGCGACTTCTGGATATTACCGCTCAGGGGTAAGGTTACTGGCACGTCGGTAATTCCTCTTAATCGTCGGGAACGGGTCGTGCGGACTATCTTCAGCAACATTATCGACAGCCCGAGCATCCACGGAGTCAGTTCCAGATTCGCCAAGAGCTTGACTGAGCGCCAGCAGAAGAGCCCAGTCGTGAAGAATGTTGGAGACATCTTTTTGGAGTTTGTGCCTCATTTCGAGCCGTTTATCTTATACGGATCGAAGCAATTGGAAGGCAAATTCGAATTCGAGAACGAGCGGAACATCAACAAGGAGTTCATGAAATTTGCGGACGATATCGAGCGACGGAAGGAGTCAAGAAAGTTGGAGCTCAATGGCTATCTAACAAAGCCAACGACGAGACTGGCTAGATATCCACTTCTCCTCGAGAATGTGCTGAAGTACACTGAGCCGGAGAGTTCAGATAAAACTGACATTCCAAAGGTGTTGGTAATGATCAGGGACTTGCTCAGCAGGGTGAACGAGGAGTCTGGCAAGGCGGAGAATCGGTTTAATTTACGACGCTTGCACGAGCAGCTTCGGTTCCGTCCAAGCGACAAGATGGATTTGAAGCTCATGGACGAGGGCCGAGAGCTTGTCTACAAGAGCCTGCTCAAAAAGTCGCCAACGGAGCAGTCAGAAATCACAGGATTCTTGTTCGACCACGCAGTACTGCTCGTGCGTATCAAAATGGTCGGGAAAAGCGAGGAGGTCAAAGCGTATCGAAGGGTATGGTCAAGCCAGCACCTCGAATATGGGACATGTATACTGACATGATACGCAGCCAATTCCTTTAGAGCTTCTTTCTATTAAGGAGATGGAAGAGGTCATTCCACAATCAGGGGCTGTGAAGCGGTCCTCGTCCAGTCTGCTCCCTGCTCTTCGTGCGGCTTCAGGGGACGCCAAGAAGGGAGAGGGCTGGCCGATCACCTTCCGCCACCTTGGCAAGAATGGCTATGAATTGACCCTCTATGCCGCCAACCAATCAGGTCGACAGAAATGGCTTGAGCTCATCGATACCGCTCAGCAGCGCCTTCGGGCTTGTGCCGATTTCCTGAACACCACAGTGCTCTCGTCCAGCTTCTTCACGTCCCAAAACAAGGTCAACTGTGTTGCGCCATTTGGTAGGTGCCTCAGAGTAGTTTGAGTGGTCTGGATGGTACTAACATCGGTTTAGATGGCGGCCGGAAACTGATATTCGGGACGGACAACGGCATATACGTTTCGGAACGCAAGTCCAAAGACAAGGATGCGCCACCAAAGACGCCTAAGCGGGTTATTGATGTGCAGAATGTCACACAAGTCGACGTCCTTGAGGAGTACCAGCTCCTACTGGTGCTCTCTAACCGATCGATTTATTCTTACTCACTTTCTGCTTTGGATCCGAACGAACCCATTTCGTCTAAGCGCGGCAAGAAAATACAGAGCCACTGCAGCTTCTTCAAGACGGGCATCTGTCTAGGCCGCCATTTGGTTTGCTGCGTGAAGAGTTCGGCGTTGTCGACAACTATCAAAGTCTACGAGCCGAATGATGCCATGTCGAGAACTAAGAAGCAAAAGGGGTTGAGCAAGATGTTTAATGCTGGCCAAGACGAACTCAAGCCGTTCAAGGAGTTCTACATCCCGACAGAATCCACCTCGGTGCACTTCTTGAAATCCAAGCTCTGCGTCGCATGCGCGAGGGGCTTCGAGGTGGTCAGTCTCGAAACTCTTGAGACGCAGTCACTCCTGGACCAAGCAGATACTTCACTTGACTTTGTCGCTAGGAAGGAGGGCGTGAAGCCGATCCATATCGAGAGACTGGCTGGCGAGTTCCTGTTGAACTATAGCGAGTTCTCGTTCTTTGTCAACAGAAACGGGTGGAGAGCAAGGCAAGAGTGGCGATTGGACTGGGAGGGTAGTCCGCAGGCTTTTGCGCTCAGCCCCCCGTGGATATTGGCATTCGAGCCCAACTTTATCGAGCTGAGACACATCGACAATCTGTCTGTGCATATTGTGCCTCACAAGAACATCCGGATGCTGCACAGCAGTACGCATGAGGTTAGTTTTGACACTCGTGGAGGGCTCAGCGAGCTCGCCGCTAACTGCTGCATAGATCATATTTGCCTACGACGACGACCGTGGCGACGACGTCATCGAAGCTCTCGATTTCTGGAAGAACCAGAGGAAATCGGAGTACCTCGGCCCCAATCCACCTCTGAAGTTAGAGCATCATCACGCCAGTCCTCCTTTACCAGGGGGGGCATTAAATCGTCTCACATCATAGTGATGGCTGGTCGGCACTGGAAGAGTGGGGGTTTCGGTTTTCTAAGGACGACAACTGACGCCACGGTAAACCTACCCAGCTATGTAACATCACCGAAAGTGCTGGACACGCGAAGGGCAAGTCCCGAGTGCCTTCCCTATCGCGGCAGCCGCGCATTCCGGAGAAAGCGGACTCATTCAATCGCGTAACGACATTTGGACCCGTCATGCAAGACAGGGATCCACATCACCACTTCCCCTCTGGCGGGTCGATTCGACTGAAGCCGCAACGCCACAATCACAACCACAATTACCACTTGCGCGGAGGTTGAGTTGAATTGGTGGTGGGACTCGGGTCTCAGCTTAGCCAAGATGCGAGATTTCAGCAGAAAAAGCGGCAGACCCATTATGGATGGGATTGAGGAAAGCGTAGAATAATTAGCCCGGGTCTTTTGAATATGCGATGGCGCCGCGGTGAAGGGGGGAGGTGCTGCCCTTCTTTTTTCTTCTTTCTTGGTCCAAGGATGGACAGGATTTGTATATTCTACTTTTTAACTGAAAGCGAGACAGTATGGATTACAGCGGGCATAATTCGGGACACCTTTGGGTTTTTGCTTGGAGGGGGTGAGGTTGCATGTACTCCTTTTTTTGGCATTTTGAGACCAGAGGGAGGAAAGAGGGGCTAACAAACATGACCTGACACCCAGCGAGTATAACTAGGTAATTATCTGATTGTTTAACAACGTTTGAGCTGCAAAGTAGCCGAGAGAAGAAATCTGGGCACCGTCTTCCTTTTGCATACATTGTCTATTATTATGAATGTTTACAGTCAAGTTGTTTTTGTTGGCACGGGATGTGTTGCTGCCCAGAAACTACGAGTGAGGTCCCTTGCCTTTCTGTGTGAATGGTCTGTGAGACCCGCTGCCTTGACATGCATGAATTTCACCAACTTTCTTCGCCAGGAGTGTATGAAGTGTCATCAAATGGGAAGAGCTTGCGGCCGGTTGCCGCAGCGTATATATTGTAAAGTACCTCTAGGGCAGCCCGGCTGATGGCGATCTCTTTCTAGGATTTTGATGATCCATTGTGCTTCCCCGGCGGCTGTTGAGGTTTCACTTGCATACTTGCCTGGGGGTAGGGAGGGTTTGTGCTGTTCTTTTAAAAATCGAGCTTTGAATGGACATTCGTCATGCTCAGGTCCGTTATCGTATGGTCTCGCGGAAAGGAACTAGTAATCATCATACAAGTGCCGTTGGGGGTTACGTCTTGCTAAACCTGGTTCTCTTTTTTTACTTGGGATGTCACGGAGATGCCGGAATCCGGTGCTCCCGATTATCACCTCCAGTATATTCGGGTTTAAATAAACATGTTCATATGTATGATGGGTATACATAACCCTGCTCTGCATGGCTGTAAGCAAGATCATTTCCTGGATAGGATCTAAACGAACTTGTAAACCAATGTTGGTAGCCTTAGGTCTTCAATATTCTTGGATAGATCAAGACTCGTGACGATCAGTATTCCGCGTACACGTAATTTATCTTTTTTTCAGCAAACTAGTACGTATTGCCTTGGCAGGGGGTTGAGCACAGGAGACCCCAGTTAGTTTGTATCAACAAATCGATATAGCTATTTGAGACTAAGTGAACGGACGGAACTTGCTATTACAAGCAAAAGTCCCCAAAGCGAGCAGGCAAAGTACCAACAAACAATAACTGGGGAAACAAAGAATCCGCTCTTGAATCCACAGCCCCTGCCACTGCCATCCACATTCTTGGTAATTTGGTTTGTACCGGCCCAATTCGAACTTGAATCAGCTGCTCGTAGTAGCACAGCAACTGTCAAAAGAGAGGCTCAAACTATCTCGCGTCTGTCCAAAATGCCGCTAACTTCATTGCTCGTAGCGTCAGGCGCTGTTGCGGTCGACGTCGCCTGTCGTCTATCCAAAATGCCATTGACGTTGCCCGTCACCTGACGCTGCTGAACTTCTCTGCAAATAATAACCGGTCAGTCAAGGGCTACGTGAAGAAAAATAAAACACGTACCTAAGCTGAGGTGCTACAATGGCGAAGCCCATGACCCCAGTTGCGGTAGCTTGGAGAAGGATGGCAGTGAGGATGTTCTTCATTGTGAGAAAAGCTGAGAGCGTCAAGGTGCTTGGTGTCTTTGTTTGTCTTTGAGAGTTGAGGAGTTGACTGTTGTGATGAAGTCAACTTATACAGACGAGGAGCCAACATCGTCGCTTTTAAACTAATCAAGGTAATATAGAGAACGCTGTCAACTGACTGACGCTTGGACATGCATGCTGTGCCTGCACCTCTATCACGGTTCACGAAGGCATAGAAACTTGGTAGTAGAAAGGTTACGTGTACCATACAACGGCCGTAGCTGGTTAAAAAAAGAGGGTAGTAGATGTTTATCCCTCATATTCAGCGGCGATAAACTCGGCGGTGCGAGAATATCTTTGGACGTTTGAAGAATATCCCCCCTTCTCATCGTCCCCGGAGAACTAGCTCTTCTCCTCTCTCTTTATCATTCTTCTTGTTCAACCCCCGTGAGACAGACGCTCTTCTTCGATCTGCAAGATACAGAACAACACAATGTGGAAGACCAAGTCCATGCAGCAGGTGTACAAGACACTTCCACCCAAAGACAACGCCGACGACGATGATGTTAAAAGCATTGGGTCATCTGAAAATCCCCTCCTGGGCTGCGAGGCCGTTCGTTTTCACATCCCATTCTGGTGAAAGGCTTGCCTGGCAGTGTCCTGTGCCATGAGCATCATACTCCTTGGGATTGTCGTCGTCCTCTATAACAGAGCTTCTGCCTCAACGGCTCATCACGACAAGTTGCGAGGTGATGGTCTCCTGTACTGTGAGTGCCCCTTCTAGGTATCTGAAATGTCACTTGTCTGTCCAACTTTCTAACATGGTACAACATAATCCAGCTCCAGCCCACAGCGTCGTCCGGCACGAAGTCAAGAAATTCTCCTATGGCTTTGGCAAGGGGACAACTCCGTATCAAGGAGACCCGTCACCAGAGGTTGATCAGCTTTGGGAGGATTTATATCACGGCATGTTGCTGCTTTGATTTATATATATTTTGTCTTACAATGGGACGTAGCTCAACTAACAACATCTCGATTTAAAAAAACAGATGTTGCCATCCTCCGCCTGCCGCGCTCCGCAGCAGAACACCTCCCGAACAAGACTGCACCAGGCTCTAGTTCATGCCGACGTGCCGCATACGTGCCGCAACTTTGAGGCCATCTTCGAACGGGCGAGTCAGAATCGGGGGGTCGTTGAGTTTGATCCGACGGTTTATGTCGAGGATGATTTGGTGTTGAAGAAGGGGTGGGATGAGTGAGTGAGTGAGTGAGTTTAGTGAGTTTAGTGAGTTTAGTGAGTTGAGATTGGGGCATGGTATGAGATGTGTGTGTTTTTATTTTTTATTAACAAGACGTGAATGGTGAGAGTATAGTAAATTGAGATGATTAGGTAGCTTGCGATGAAGCCACATAAGTTGCCTGATAAATTTCGCACTCGGTGCTTCGAATGACATTGTCCTGGCACGGTCGTCAACTAGGTACTCAAGTCCATTGTCAGACATAAACCAACAGCCATAACTTGGCCTCCCCAGCCCCCTTTAGGTAAGACAAATCGTAGGACTTGACAACATTACAATCCATGATGATCACCTCCCTCAATAGGCAAGACTCCGAGGGTAAAAAATCACAAATCAATGTTAGACAAGACAACGGCTTCAAGATATGTGCATACACTGTCCCACCCACCTCGATTCCCATGACCAACCCGCCAGAAGTTGCGTGTAACACACCTACCTACTCATAGTACCTAGTACTGGTAGTGCGGCGGTAATGCATAACAATTACCCCATGAAGATGAACGAACTGCTCTCGGCGCTAGAGTTCGGACGGTACGCAAAATGGGGATCAATCGGGCAGACTGTCGATCTGGGTCGCATCACAAGATACGACGCCGGCATTCCTGCGGGTTTTCCGACACAATCATGACAGTAAATGTGAGGAGGTCCAGTTGAAGTTGGTTGGGAGCCCCACTAATCTTGGAACCGTTGCCCCCCGCAAATGGAAGCTTCCGAAACCTGGAAGCGTCGTATTGACCACTCCAAGTGCCAGTTTGGTACGGCGGCGGCAAGGGTGGATGGAGAATGGGCTTGGTAAGTTACAGTATCTGGGTATGTACTGTACACGTACGACCGTACGGGTTATAGGGAGGGCACAGACCTACCCCACCAGTGTTAGTGTCGGTTGAGAGCTTTTTGACGCAAGCTACCCTTGCCTTTGGATTTCCCCCCCAGGGTTGACGCCCCATCTTTTCATACGGCACGATCAACTCTGTCCCTCGACTTCCTCTCCACCCGCTGGCAGGTCCGGCACGCGGATGCATGCATGAAGTGCAGTGACACTCTCTCCAGTCTTGGCCACCCCCTAAAAGACGACGAGCCGAACCAGGGAAGTATGCCGTTGCGACGGCCTACGTATCCCCGTACTCTAGAACATCCAAGACATGGACAGCACCTACGGATAGGGACGGAGATCACGGAAGGGAGGGGGAGAGATGGGGCCCACATCATGAGAGGTCGATCGAGATGTCAGGCTGGAACGTGGAGGAGGCCCCCCTTTGCCTCCTCCGCTCTTGCGACTTCGGGCTGAGGGAGGAGCAATGACACAAGCCAGAGGCAAAAAAGCAGAAACAGCTGCAAGATGCAGGGGACAACCCCTTTTCCGAAGGTCGCTCGCTGCCTGTTGTACTTTACAACGAAATGTAGCTGGTGTTCAGCGCTGCCCAAACAAGACCTTGACACCTTCAATTTTCGCCTGCTTTTTTCTTCCTTTTTATGACTAACAAACAAGACAAACTTTTGAAGGGGGTGCGAAAAGTGCGGTCTCGACAAGAGAGCTCATCTCACGACCAGGTGCCTATCACGAATCGTGGCGCGTGGATCGACAAGCTGATTCACAAGACTCACAAACACCCCCGAGATACGCCCGCTTTCTTTCTTTTTTCCACCTCTTTTCCCTAACGTCCGGAACGCCGGCAGGGCAAAGCGCAAGAGTGGAATTGCACTACACCGTAGCGAAACTCAGCCCTGAGATGTATGGATCACCCCCGTCACAGATCTCTCGGGTCGGCTTCCTACCCATGGACTGGGGGAGGGCCCAATGCCCCAACGCAAGTGAAAGAGAGAGGAGAGAGCTTCGTATTATGCATGATTTAGCACACATCTCATGCCGTGCCTATTAAGCTCCGTCCGTCTTGTGTGCCCAGCTTCCTATCCTTTTCTCTCTCTGCTGTTATCATCCTGTCTTCTTTTTCTCTGCCTACCTGCCTCTCAACGCAAGCAGCCCTTTGCTACCTCCCTCGTTGTGTAGTGGTTGGATACTACTACTACATGCCCCAACACCTTGATCTACATCAAGAAACCTTGAAGCTGTGTACTGGCCATCGACGACTTTTGGCGGACACTTGTCCCACATACTCGATCGTGCCCGACAGTTATTTTGAGCTAAGAATTCGAGGACGAACAAACTCGCCACAAACCCCACCCACAATGTCTGGATGCTACTGCGCAAACTACTATGTACGGACAACAACCGGGACTCATCAATGAACGAAGGCTGACAGCACCTTGCTCACAGGGCTCTATCAATTGCACCAATATAGTCTCCAAATTCGGAGATCGGTGTAAGCTCTGCACGGTCAGCCCCTCATTACTCTGCCTTGGGACCGGTGAAACGAAGGAAACCAGTTCTGCGGACAAAGAGGCTAACCATCCATCCATCCACTCAGGCTCTGAAGAGCGGCGCCTCGATGAGCAACGGCCTGCTGCCCGAGGACCACCTCTGGTTGGCACCACAAACCCACGGCGCTCACCACATGCACCAGAATCAAAATTCTATGAGTAGTGGGGGCACCATGGGAAGGTCGACGCGAGGCATGACATTTTCTAAGAAATAAATCCGTCCCGTCAACGATGGACGAAAAGACGGACTATAATGTGAAACGATAAGTGCTGTACTGCGGAAACGGGGATTTCAAGTTTAGTCAACGGGTCCCAAGATCCGAGGTGAGATGACGACACTCTTGCCGGAGAGAGGGTCAAGACGCGTGTGCGCGTGATTTATAGATGAAACGTGGGACGGGAGGCGAGTGGAGTTTTGGAGAAACTACTGGTTCAAGGTAGTTTTGGGCTTTTTGATGTTGATTTAGATTCTCATTCTGGAAATAGGTAATCGGGACGGACGGACGGGAACAGCTTTGGGGTAAATTGTGTGTTGGTAGAAAGTCGAATTTAGACGGAACGGCTGGGTAGTGTCTTGAAGTTGGTGAGATTGAGTCGGGGATATATCCAACTACTAATTTGGAAACCATTTACCACATAGTCCGGCTTTTGTTCTTTTGTCTAATCCCCATCTCCGCTTTCAACTTGAAGCTGTATCCGATCATCAATTGAGATAGCTTTACAACATAAACAACTGCCACAACCATCCAGCGGTGTCCACTCCGCCATCAAGACTTATGCGAACAACGCGCCAGTGATACACTCCACTAAACATGGACTAACAACATATATGGAATATAACCAGGAACTGTGCCCACAGGTGAAAAGAAAGAGCAATTCAAACAAATCCTCGCCCAACCCAAGTCAAACATACAGCATTGAATATTTCCCCAAGAACTCCATCAAATTTTAACAAATACCTCCCAACCGAAGCCCTTAAGCCGATGGCGATCCTGGCCAGACGACATGTGGGCAATGACTGCCACATATACCAGAGATACCAAACATCAGCCGATTCCCCGAACAATACAGCCTGTGCCAGAGCCGGGCACTGTCCCAAAATAACACTAACGAGGAGACTGACTGACTGCCCATGATCATCCCGTAGACCGACGTGAAAGCCGGACGGATATGTCCTCGACTAATGACCATAGCGGTTTTTCGCATCAGCAGCAGCAGCATATATAATCCTCGCGCAGAACAAGGCACGGGAGATCATCAGTACAGCCGCCGCTGGTAGTACCCCCTCTCGTTGCCCTGCGAGAGCTTCTGGATGTCCTCCTTGATGCGCCTCCGGCGCTCGGCGCGGCTGATGGGTTTCTTGGGAGGGTCTTGGTCCTTGTCGTCATTCTTGTTGTTTTTTGACTTGCTGGTCTTTCTCCTCCACCTATTTTTGTCGTTCTTCTTTGTCGGTGTTGTCTTGGTGCGTTTCTTTTCTCCTTCCCCTTTCTTTTCGTCGGGACTGGCTATCGGCTTTTGTTCTCCTGGCTGTTGCTGTCCCTCATGGGGCAACGTCTGCTTGACTTCTATCGTGACTGGTTTCTTGCTGTCGTTATTGTCATCGTCTAGCGTGATCACAGTGCCGTCAGGGAGTTCCGTGGTTGATTGCTTGAACCGGTCTGGTAAAAAGATCTTGGGCGAGGGTTTTGGTCGGATGGCTGCCCGCAAGTCGCGAAGTGTTCGTTGCTGGATGACATAGCCGCTGAGGAAGAGGGCCGCGGTGAAGATGAGGACTAAAGTGATGGGTTAGATATTTATGCGCTATTTGTCCTCATCTCTTTTATCTTTCGTATGAAAATATCCGGAGCTCCGGGCTTGACAGTAAAGAGGGGCTATGAATGCGCAGCTGCATAAGGCTTTTTGTGAAGTGTCTCGGAAGATGGCTGACAGCCTCACTGGATTTTACATTCCAGCGTAGTGGGTAGGAATGAAGCGGGTACAAAAAGGGGGAGGAATGAACGTACTGACACCCGAGGAGACGGCGAAAGATACCTGGGACGATGTGAGCAACATTGTCCCTCCTTTTTTCCGTTCTGAGCTCTGGGGGGGGGGGGGGGGGGCAAAAACGGGTTTTCTGTTTTTAAAGGGGTGCCAAGCACGGGGTTTTTTTAACAGAAAATATCGATGTTAATCGGGGGGATATAGGGGTGGTTTTTAAATTGGTCCGTATTTAAGACACTGGGGCTGTTGGCGAACCAGTGCCCGTGACAGAAAGGCACGGGGGGGGTGTGGGACGG